>JARFTM010000440.1:0-10742 GCA_030278935.1 Trichoderma polysporum | reverse complement strand
TAATACTATTTTACTCTCCCTTACAATTAAATATTTAAAAAACGAAAAAAAAAAAAAAAAAAAAAAAAAAATAGACCGGATACAGACCAGCTCGCAGTACTCCGTATGATACGCCATTATACCAGACCAGATATCGATGTTAAGAGACATTATGTGAGTGCCATGGAGAATCCAAAGTTTCATTTCGCCCCTCTGCCAGCCAATGAAGCAGTCCGTGCCATTTGAGCATTCTTTGCTTGATCCCACGCTCTCCCGGATCCGCCAGCTCGAGCCTCTCGCTCAGCTCGCTTCTCTTCTTTCAATGTCCGGGCCTTCTCCCGTGGATCAATGACGACCAGCTCCTCTTCACCTTTCTTACGATTTCTGAGGTCTTTACCCAGCTTGTCTGCCGCAAATGAAAGTGCATGTGACATCCAGCCTTCGTCGTCGCTGTCATCCTTATCCTGTTTGTCCCACGACGTGCAGCTTTGGCAATTTGCAATGAAATGCAAATCACACAGTTCTGCTTCCTCGTCTGGTAGAGGCTTCTCTTCTTCGGCTTCTTTGTTTCCAACAGACGCCTCTGTGGCTATCTCTTTTGATGGCGGAGCTTTATCAAGCTTAGCCTGGAAGGCCTTTAGTATGCGAAGAGCTGCTTGTTCTTCACTTGTCGCGGCGCTATTACCACCGGGTCGCCTTTTCCTTCCCCGTATAGATGTATCAGGTATCATTGTTTCTAGTGCTGATTTTTTCTTTTCTTTGACTGGTTCTTCGGAATGGATCGTCCTCCTCATTGAAGCCTTGAGGGCCGCCAGTTCGTCATTGGCCTTTTCTAGCGCGCTCTTTTCCTTAACTGGCTCTGGTTCGGGTGATGGCTCAGGCGACGGCTCCTTGCGCCTCTTGGGCAAAGGAATATCCCTTGGTCTTTCCTCTTTTTCTTCATCATCGTCTCTAGTATCAGAAACAGGACCACCTTCCCTACCATTGGTCGTTCGAATCTCAATCGCTTGCTTATCTGTGACTTTCGATTTGGAGGACTTTGGCTTTGAGCTCTTTTCCTGGGGAGCAGGAGACCCATCCTCTTCCTCTCCCATAATGAGTCTGGAGTCAAATTTGGCTTTCTTAAACACAGGTACCTCTTCGTCGCCCTCTTCATCTCCAAAGCTAAGCAATTGCTTTCCACCCTTTCTTTTCTTCTTTTTATCTTTTTCCACCTTTGGCTTTTCTTGTGTTTGCGCCACCCTTGATCGCTTCGTCATATCATTAAAAGGATTAACCAGGATTTCCACCCTTTCAATCTTGACTGCGTATAGCGGTCGCTCGGTCGTTTCGTCGGCTTCTGATTCGCCAATCTTTGCCAGGTTATAAATTGTGTCTCCAGCGACCCTACCAAACATTGTGTTCCTGCCATTCAGCTCCTCTGCCTTGTCCAGTGTGAAGAAGAATTGACTGCCGTTCGTGTCGGGTTTCCCTTCGTTAGCCATGGCCAAGATGCCGCGTCGGTTGATCTTTAATCGGGAGTGGAATTCGTCTTTGAAGTTGATGCCATTAGGCCCTGCGTTCTGTCCGCGTCGTTCGTCCATGGGCCAGGGATCAAGATCGCCACCAAAGGCGCCTCCATCGTAGATTGATTCACCACCATTTCCGGTTCCTGTAGGGTCACCACCTTGTACGATAAAGTTGGGAACAAGTCGGTGGAAGATTGTGCCGTCGTAATAGCCGTCGAGACAATGCTGGAGAAAGTTGCGGCACGTCAGTGGTGTCTGTTTGGCGAAGAGCTCGACGTGGATTTCTCCTAGGGTCGTGTGCAGGATCGCCGAGCCCGTAGGCTGTGGCTCGAGATTGTAAATTGCCGACATGGCTAACCGTATGTCATGAAGCCAGCTCGTATGCGCACTTTGACCACAACTGTCGCAAAAGATCGCAGCTGAACCACGCGAGCTTGAGCTTTTGAGGCTCGACGCTCAAACCAAGTATCGCGCCAGACCCACTGTTATCGATAGCCATGACTAGGTGCATGCTTTTAAGGCCGCTCGCCGCTCACCTTGGCTTGGTTGCCGAGATGTCGTATACATATTGTGCTTGTACCTCATAAAATTTTGCAGGGTAGTTCTTTCTATTAGATAGTCTTCTAGTAAATAACAAAGCAATTCATTTAATTCATTTTACTTTTAGACCACCTCATGTAGACTCACGTCTCAACTTCACTCAGCTGGCTTAAACGGCAAATGCGTCTCATGGGGCCTACCCTAGAAAATGGCAATTTGTCCTATTATGGATCGACTCTCAGCTTCTCAGCTCCTTTATTCACCAATACTTATCCAGACTGTGAGTATATTCAGAGACAGGGCCATATATAAATAATACATGAGAATAGCTCAGTGTGTTGATACAGGCTTATGTGGATTGGTAAGTGTTTATAGGTAGCAAGAGCACCACAAGGACACGTTCCGAAGAAGATATTGTACAGCAAGCTACCTAGAATACTCCCATTCTCATGCTCTTGAAACGGATTAAGACAAAGACGCTGATCTGAAATTTCACAGCAGTAAATGCCTATACCAAGATTATGGCACATGAAAACGCCGGAAAAGTATTTTGACCCGAGGAGTAATACCGCTGTCAACGGTCAACACCTCCGGCTATTGGTTGATAAGCTTGCTGTCTAGCTAGGCCGGTCTCGAAGGAACAAGACCACGTGGAGGTGATTAAGACGGAAACTGGCTCCTACCGACCTATCGCCCAGATGA
Source organism: Trichoderma polysporum (assembly GCA_030278935.1). Lineage (NCBI taxonomy): Eukaryota > Fungi > Ascomycota > Sordariomycetes > Hypocreales > Hypocreaceae > Trichoderma > Trichoderma polysporum. Next base: position 8,013 of record JARFTM010000440.1, on the reverse strand, counting down.
GGATTTGTGTGTATCTAGATAACTAGATACCTTATGGTCGTTAATGCTAAAACAAACAAACAAACAAACAAACAATACCGCTGTCAAGTAAGACGCCATGCCGTAATTTGGCCTGGCGGGTAATGGCGGGCTGAAGAACTACTAAGCTAGCGTTGCATTGACAGAAATTGGTAATTGTAGCCCTTCTCTTTAGGGATAATGAGAAGACCAAGCGTCTTTGGAATCAACCGATACCACATCGAACATCTTGCCACCCCGTCCACCTGTGGCAGACTTTTTAAGCTTACAGAGGCGCGCTCCGCATGTTCGCCATGAGTCGAGCTAAGCGATGAGCTGCAAGATCGTAAAGCGGCTCAAGCGTTTGAGCACGGGGAGTCGGACATGGTAAATGAACCGATTGGCGGAAGCTCCCAACAGAGTGGTCGCCCTATCACACTTGTACGGTTGAGACCTAGTGACATTGATGTTAGAGCGTGCAATTTAAACAAGCTTAGCACATGGGTCCAAGTTGACTTGCTTCGAAATCAACTGCCCGTGAAAATGGAAAAAGTACATGTACAAACTAGGAACACACAGACACTGAACATCAGCTGTTTTTGAAGAGTTTAGTTCATGCTGTCTGGCGCATTATCAACCAATACTACCTATTTATGCCGAGCTCTCCTCTGTTGCTTCTTGTCTCACACCTGTCTCACCTCGTAATCACCCAAGTGGAGGAACTGATCGGCGGCTCCTCAGGTGGGTGGTTCGACAGCCAACCAGCCATCAAACTAAAACCACATCAGCCAATGCTCCAGTGAAGCTTAGGGGCTTAGCAAGGAACGTCAGCAGCCCCAGCCCCCCTAATTTGCCGGAGCTGCAGCAGCTAGCAGATGTGCCGATGCAAGGACGTCACTGTCGTCACAGCAAGCAAGCAAAGCTCCGACAGTTCCCTGCTTTTTTTTCTTTTTTTTCTTTTTACACCTCTATTTGTCCCGAAGCACCAGTCCTGACTCTGTATCGAGAGGGCGTCGTTTGGGCATTGCGTCCTTTGGTTTCTGCCGATTGCATATTTGCAGCGTCCTAATCATCACAATTGTTTATTTATTATTGCCAGTTTTCCTTCTCGTTAATAGATTGATACCACCCCCTCCTAATCGCTGGGCAACATGAATCCCGCAAAGCTTCTCGAGGAGCACAACGCTGCTGTTGTCAAGATCCAAGAGCAGATCAAACGCTTCTACGACAAGAAGAAGCCATTCCGTGTCTACCATGGCTCTACAAGCTCTACGCGTCCGCTGGCCTTCAAGGCAGATTCCATTGTCGACACGAGTAGCATGGACCGCATATTCCCCGTCAACTTGGAGACGATGACTGTGCAGGCTGAGCCCAAGGTGCCCATGGATGCGCTGGCTGCTCACACTCTCAAGCACGGCGTCATCCCCAAGATTGTGATGGAGTTCAAGGGCATCACTGTTGGCGGTGGCTACTCTGGCTTTTCTGGCGAGAGCAGCATGTACCGCTATGGCCTCTTCAACAATACCGTGTCCGAGATTGAGATTGTGCTTGGCGACGGCACACTGGAAAAGGCTAACCGCGAGCACAATGCAGATCTGCTCGAGCATGCTGCTGGCAGCTTGGGCACCTTTGGCCTTGTTACCCTGCTCACCATTGAGCTGATCCCGGCCACTCCGTTCGTTCAACTGGACGTCCAGCTGGTGGACGATGTTGCCAAGGCTCACGACCTGTTTGAGGCGGCTACCAAAGACGAGTCAATCCATTTCATCGATGGTGTTTACTTCCGCAAGGGCGTAATTGTCGTCATGTTTGGCCGTTTTATCAATGTTCTGCCCAAAGGCAAGTCTCCTCTCAAGAAGATGGAAGTCCACTGGTTTGCCGATACCATTGAAGCTGCCATCAAGAAGCAGCCCACCGCCGAGAAGCCCGCAGATCTCTACATGTATACCCCCGACTACCTCTTCCGCTACGACCATGGCGCTTTCTGGGGCGGCAAGCTTGCGTTTAAGCACTTCCACGTGCCTGAGAATGCTATCACCCGCCGACTGGCCGATCCCTTTCTCGACAGCCGTACTTGCTACCATGCACTGCACAAGACCGGCCTTGCCAACGAATACGTCGTGCAAGATTTCGGTATCCCAGCTAGCACCGTCAAGGAGTTTATCGGCTTCGTCAACGACACATTGCCGGAGCTGCAAATCTTCCTAGCCCCTTGCAAGGCCCCCAAGGAGATTGGCCTGACATCCCGCTTCAACGCCCGCGTGGATGAAGTCTCTGACCAACGTATCTTTGCTGTCGGTGTCTACGGTCGTGGACCTCGAGACCCAAAGGCGTTTTACGAGCTCAATCGTAAGCTAGAGCTGCGAAGCGCCGAACTCATGGGTGCTAAGCTTTTGTACGCACGAACATATTATACCGAGGACGAGTTCTGGCTCATCTACCGCAAAGACGTATACGACGAGATGCGTAAGAAGTACAGGGCCGAGACGCTGCCCTCTATCTATGATAAGCTCAAGGCCGACATGGATACTGGGGTAGGTAAGCGGAGACCTGTGCGTGGCATTCTTGAGACGATTTGGGACAAGGCCATTGGCAACAAGGCTTACATCCCCGTGAAGAAATGAACGACTTGCGAGGTATTGACAATCCCGCCTTGTCTGTTCATAATGTGTTGGGGGGACGGTTGATTGCGTGACATGTTGGATATGTCTAATTGCAGAGCTTTGTCAGCCTGTGTGATAGATACCCCTGACTCTCTTCCTTCTTGTTCTCTAATCAAAAGAGTTTTCTCTTCTCCTTTCTCGATGGAATACTACTTAATGATACCAAGACTGTACCCGTCTACTGAATTCCATAGAATAGAATTTGTGTTTTTTACTTTGCCTTCTTGTGCGAAATATGCGTCTCTTTATGTACAGCTCAATGTGATTCACGCTTAGTCTTCCTTCCTCAGTCATACATGCCGATAATTTCGCCGACAACACTGCGATAAATGCCCTGAGGGTCGAATTTCTGCCGTACAGCTTTAAAGCGAGCGAGGTACTAATACAACCGAGCAATTTCGATCAGCCAACAATAGAAAAACACAAATTGTAAAACCGTGCCAAGGGCTAAACTCACGTTCGAGTCCAGGTTCTTGACAGCCCGCTTAAACACATCGCGGGTATTCTTCGTCCAGTGAGGCCGGCATGGGAACTCGTCTACCAGCGTGTTGGCCAAATTGATATCTGAGAAGAATACAAAGAGTTAGAGCAGTCGCATCGTTTTCGAGTTGGAAACATGATGAACCTTACAAAATGCCTCGTTGTATCGCTTCTGGTCCCCTACACTGGGCCGGAAGGAAGGGAAATCAAACATGATGGCGCCTTTGCTCCAGTCCTGCTTGTCGGCAGTACCGGTCGTGACCTGGCCGAGGAAGTCGAAGTGTGCTTTGCCGAACTTGATGTTGATGCCGCTTCGATATGTAGATGCCATGGGCATCCCTTTAGCCTCTTCCGCATCGAAGAGTGCACGAATTCGCTTCAACACCTCGTTCGCCCTGGTCACTGGGAAGGCCAGCTCAAGCGTATATCCCTTCAGCCCATATTCCCACTCCGGCCTCTGCCCGGGATACAACCCGCCAATTAGCACGTCGTAGTTCCATCCGTAGACGGGCCAGTCTTCAATTTTCTCGTTGGTGATTTTGTTGTGGAAGTTTGGCTTCTCCCAGAGCCCGAAGAAGATGCCTTCCGAGGCGATGTTGGGATAAGGGCTGTTTTTGCCGCTGTTCAGGAGGACGACAGCTGCGGCTGCTTCGAGCGCTGTGACGGAGAATGTGGATTGGAATCCTAGCTGGCTGCTTGTGTTTGTGGGCACGATGTCGTACGTGCGCCAGTGGAATTTGCGCTGGTACGGCCACCACTGGATGGGAAATATGAGTGTTCTTTTCTCTGAAATTCATATGCTTGGATGTAGGCTTACCCAGATGTTGGCAGTCAGATGTGGCGAGATTAGCTTATAAATATCGCCGTTGAGAACATCCTTCTCCTGGAGACTTGAAGATTGTTAGTTTTACCGTTGAGAAGGCCGAGCAACCATATAAAAAGGAGAACCAACGTCGTTTGCATGGCATATACTTTGGTCTCTGGGAAGATTTGCATCTTAACCCTCGCAATAATTCCCAGCAAGCCTAGGGAAGTTGAGGCAGCAAGCCAATCATCGTTGCTTTCATCTCGCTCAACATGTTGGATATCTCCATTCCCATCAATAATGTCCAGCGCTAGCACACCACCAACCACCACAGCATCCTCCCGAAGCGAAGTGCGATGCGCTCCCATGGCAATGCTCCCCCCAAGGGTGATATTCCAGTTGACTAGGCCGGTGCCGATGCTGGCATTCCGCTCATGAAGATACTCCGCAAGCTGGAAGAAAGTGACACCGCTCTCAACTAGCACGCTGCCGCCGTCGAGATCAAAATTGGAGATGCCGTTGACGAATTCGGTGCGGATGATGACGGTCTCATCGTCTGAGCATTGCGTGTCGTACCACATGTGGCCTCTCCCGCCGGCGCGGACTTGCAAGCCGCGGCGAGAGGCGTCTTTGACGAGGGCTACCATCTCATCGACGCTGATTGCGTTGTGGACTTCGACGACGTTGTGGCATGCCGGAGATCCGGGACCATCGAAGGTGTAGTATTTGAATGCCGACGTGACGCTTAGTACGCTGGCTAGGATCGCGAGAAAGTGACGAAGCATGGCAAAGCTTCAGTTGTTAACATTCCAGTTATGAACTTTTCAGTTTTTAGTATATCAGAAGTAGGAAATTAAGATGAAAAGTGTCTGTCGGGAAATGCCTCTCTCTTCGCAACTGGAGCTGGTAATGCCTAAGTTCTTATAGAGGCCTCTACCAAAAGCTGCCATCCCGCTCCCTTGTCTCACCTCAGCAATATCTTGCCACAAAAAGTCAATTTTCTCATTACAGTTGAATGCAATGCGATGCCATGTTTGTCGTGTCCTAAATTGGCAGCTGCGGCTGCAATTTCTCCTTTCGCCTGGGCCTCAGTATCTGCGCCATCGTCAAAGCACAAAGCACATGTGAAAGGTGACCAATTTCCTCCCTTTTAGGACTCGTGACCGAAATGTTTCCGCAGATTTAATCGAATTCGCCGGAGCATGTGCATATACGACAATCCACTTACATTGGTCGCTCCATCATGACCAGATGGTGCTTCAGTACGACCACCAATTGGCGAACAAGCAGATCTTGCCTCTTTGATTGGGGAAGTGATCGCCACGGTCTCTACCCCGAAATTGGATTTAGCTTTCCGCGTTACTTTTAAGTCTAAAGTAACGTTAAATAGGAGATTCATGCGGGGGACGAATTATCTTTTGGGGTTTGGCGAGATAAATTGACTAACATAGGTAGGCTGGCTCATGCAATATAACGCAAGGCGGCACATGAGGGGAGGAGAAGCCAGGCGAGAATATGAGACACGGGGGATGTAAAATGGAATGCTGTGATGCTGCAATTATTCTCTTTCTCCTAAAGAGAGGATTTACCTGAGGATTGGATTCTAGTATCTTCTGTTCTTATTTTTCGAAATGGTAATTCGCGTTGCCACCAGCACCAGCACCAGCAGCAAGCTAGTAGTAGCCTTGTATTTCCCCCTATAAACCCATATCTGCTATCATCTGCATTCTTGTATTTCGCTAACATTTAAAATCAGCATCAAGCTTAATGCTCACAGTAGTACTCGATTCCAAAAGGAGTAAAATCTGTATACCAAGGCTCGGTCCTTTTGAATACTACTCATCCCGTCTCGACGAGGTTCCACATCAAGGCATTGTTGTTACATATACGTTCCACATGTGTAGCGTCGGAATCCGCGGATTGAGTGTCGCTACTGCTACTATTATGTAGCCTTCGAATTATTATACGCAGCACCCAGGTAATATTTCTACAATAGCATATGGCGCAGCATGTGGGAGATGAACCTTCCCATTGATGTTGCGGGGGGTGTATAAAATTTTGTACATATGTTTCTTTGAGAACTGCAGAGCGTGTTCAATTATAATGATATAGTTCACTACGCAAATGGATCTTCGATTGTCTGTGTTGAAAGCTGCATTGTGACTTTGGACATCTCTACAGCATACAGTTCGAGACCAAGTATCCTACGGCCAGTACCGCTTTATGTCTGTTTATGGACGGTTGTAGCTTAGTCTATCTATAACTTACCATTTCCTTAATTATTATTACCCCTTTTATTCTTACTCGTTAAAACCCCTTGTCTATTTCCTCACCTCTCACTCAAATCTTTGACAGCCTTATCCATCTGCCATATAGAAGTCTCCTTTATTAATTGGTTGGTTGGGAGGCAGTATTTTATAGCCGAAAGAGCTATTGAAGATAAAACAAACTTGATCAAGTTTACCAATACCCCACGCATAGGATATAAGAGTGCGGAGGCCCCATTTCACTTATCCAGTACCCCATACTATCTACATGCCTAGTGGTATTTACGAGAACCATTCATCCCCAGATGCACGTGGCTGCAGTACATCCATGTACCCGGTCCGGCAGAGTTACCTTGGGGGTGCTAATTTGGTTAAAATCAGCTGTTGTCCTTCGTCTCATCTATATGATGCACATCAGCTCATATCAAGCCGTGGGCTCAGCTGCCATCACGCATTTCAGCTCATGCTGTGCAGCCTGCATGGAGCTGCTATGCAACCCAACCATGCTTGTACGATTCAGCTACTGCTCCACAACTCAGCCATCGTCTTGCGTTGTGTTTTGAGACAGAAGTAGTTATAGTCAACCGTAGTTGGCCATAACTACTTCTGTCTCAAAATTATTCCCAGCTTTAAGACTCATGCTTACGTAAGTGTAGCATCTCGGCTTCAAGATATCTGCCGCCGAAAAATTCTTTACATGGGCTCTTCTATCGCCAGCGTTATGCAGGAACCATTGACTGCATGCGTCTAATAATACATGTAGCTAAGTACAGTAAGTGCTTCTTAACACAAGCGAGATGTCCATGTGCTTGAGAGTATTCGCGATAGTGGGGTGCTGTGCCCCTCATGTTGAGGGTTGATATAGCCACCTCGTTATTAGTGCTGCGTATTGAATTAGCTCATCCTATATCTGGATCTAAGGTATATCAATTTATGCTGTTGCAGCTGTGGAAGTGATTTGAGCCTTGACTCTTCACGTTGCCGTTCAAAACTTTCTATTTTTTCCATCATGAAATCATTTTCCTGCAATGGATATGTAGTATCAAGGTATTCTAGAACTCGGTAATGAGGGTGGGGAAAAAATGATTGTGCGCTTGTGCTCATTTGCATAGTAGGCTGCTAAGACTTGCGCGACTAAACTTCATTCGACATTGAACTCTTGGAAGACGAGACGCATTCGTATCAAAGTACATGTACCGTGAGAGAGGATAAGAGAAGTAGAATATCGAGATTGAGAAGGCGGCGGGAAGATTTTTTGAAGCGACGTTGAAGAAATAGTATCCAGCTAAGGAGCAACTAAATCTCCGTCGGCTCCATTCTAGGGAAGTCAAGTAATATGGCGTCGGATTCTCGGGTTATAGCTACACCGAGTAAATGCTGCGCCTGGTTGATACATGCAATTTGCTTTTTTCTCAACCAACTAATTGCGGAGCAAATGATTATGCCGCCGCTCCGTCCAGGCACAGGATCCAAAGAAAAGTGACATCTTTTTTGGAGCTTAGCGGTTTACTTCTCCGCCATGCCGGTAGCCATACATTTTTTCTTCTTTGCTTACTCGTGCGAGTATGCTAGGGGTGGACATTAACGCGAGGTTTGATTTTGGCTTGATACCCGGGAGCTTCCCGTCGGTATCACGTAAGCACCTTGACATACTGCCATCACTATCAAAAAAAGGATAACGTATACCACTACCGAGCGGCGCACACCCCCGAGCGGCGCACTTAAAATTATAGGGGATTTATTTCTTAATTTAGCGACTAAAAAATTCTATACCCACTGTAATATAATCTTATAGGTATAG
>JARFTM010000439.1:0-10806 GCA_030278935.1 Trichoderma polysporum | reverse complement strand
AGCTCCTCTAGCCCTGGGATTTAGATACTTTGAGATTTTATTCTATTTTTTTTTTTTTTTTTTTTTTTACTTCTATCACTTGTATGAAGTGTCTAATCCAATGTAGTGTCCGCCGAACAAAAAAGCAGCAGATTTGAGATAGCTCAGGTTGTCAAATCAAATTTCATTCGCCAAATTCGTCAAGTCTGCCCTCCTCAACCTCGCTTTATCAACCCTAACCTCCTCCTCCGGATACCATTCATCCAACTTCCCACCAGGCCGTCCCACAGCCTCCTCCAAATCGACCTCCTCCTTGCCCAGCATCATGATTCCCACCGCCACGCCACTCAACCAAGCCCACACCATTCCCTCCCCGTTGAACCCAGCTGCCAGCCATTGTCCAGATCCATTTTCAAGACCTCCCTGACTTTTCCTCGAACCACCAGGTACATCAATTCCGAGGGGAAGACCTCCCACAAAGGGAAGTATGTCTCCTGTGAAGCCCATGATGCCCGTCCATGCACCCTTGAGTTCACCACCAGCACCCCATTTCGGCTCAAATATCGTTGCCATACTTCCTCTTAGATGCATCAGCGGAAACGCATCCGTTTTGCTGTCATCCCAAATGCCTATCTGATCCAACCCCTCGTCTTTACTCCTAAAGAGACCCCCTCCCAGCATCAACTCCCCCGCAGACCCATCATCTCCATCAGGCCGTTGCGTCACATAATCGAATCCCGAACCATAAATAACAGACCATGATCGTCCGCCGTGACATACCGGCTCAAAAGCATTCCCAGGCCTCTGCGCAGTCATATGGCCAATAACGCCAGTCAGACAACCTCTCAGGGCAGGAATGAGATGACCCGTGTACGCATTTGTAGCGTGGAGGATATGTTTTGCACGAATAGGACCGCGAGATGTGTGAACTATGTATGGCGTGGAAGCTGCTGATGTGGCATCTCTGTTTGGGGTGATGGCTGAGACGGGAGTGTGCGTACTGATGATGAGGTTGGGATATCGCTTGATCAAGTCGTTCCATGTGCTTGTAATGAGACGGTATGGCCATAGAGCGCCTGCTTTGTATGAAACTGCTCCAACAATATGTTGATTCACTCCAAACTATTTCCAGAGTCAGCATCCAGTGTCAGTATCAAACAAAATCAACTCACCTTTTGCCTCGCCTCCTCTGCCTCCCATATACAAACCTCAAACTCCGGCATCCACTCCTTCATCTCCTCCACGCTCCTCTTCAACTTTTCGAATCCTTCTTCTTCAAGAACCACGTCCACCGTCTCAACTTCTCTAACTTCCCCCCACGTCATCTGCTCACCAAGTTCTTTCAACACTTTCAAATGCCTCATCTGCATCCTCACTACTTTCCTCGCCTTCTCTTCCCCCAGAGACTTTCTCAACCGTGCGAAGTCCTCGTGCGGCGCACACTTTATATGCCCGCCATTCCTCGCCGTCGCACCACTACACAGCTGCCTCGCTTCCAGTACAACCATCTTTGGCACCGTCGCATCTCCATCCTTAGCTGAAGAAAGAGGAGGCGAAGACAGCTCACACACTGTCCTCGCAGCAGCCGCACCAGTAATCCCACTCCCTATAATAACCACGTCCGCCTCCTCTGGCAAATCGCCCTGAATATCGCTAATGTCCGGAAAGGGAGGATCCTGCATCCAATAAGACACGGTAGGATTGTCAACGGGGGTAAAGGGACCGGCGTGGATACGCTGGAGGAGATATTGGTATTTTGCATTGAGGGCGGAGAGCGTGCGGATGACGCTCGTGATGGTGGTTATGCCGCTTTGGAGATGCGAAATGACGGCGCCCATTTTGAATGTACCTATTTCCAAGTTGGAATGATAATGGTGATGACAGTTGAGTTTAACTGCGTTGTTGCCTTATTGCTTCATAGTTCAAAGTGGTGCGTATGTCTTAAGACGTTGAAAGTGATATTCTGAGATGCACATGTCAATACGAAATACGCGCCTCCTCATTGGACCACCGGCACAACTAAAGACTCCGTTTCAGCTTCTTATGTTACCAAGTTTACCCGCCATCAATTCTCGCAATTTTATCAAGTAAAGCACATGTAAACATTCATTTCAATTTTTTATCTACCGCTCTAAGTATCAATCTCGTTCCGTTCCGTTCCAATTCAGAGAAAAACAATAAAGCAAAAGCCAAAGCCAAAGCACAAAGGATCCTACGCCCCTAGTATTCGCCCCGTGCCAAGCCGTCCATCCACCTGTCCGCTTAAAAAAAAATACATTTTAAAAAAGAAAAGGTAAATGTAGACAGTGAGGCAACTTGATTCTACGCTGGATCAAGTGTCAGTCAGACAAAGTTCGTCTAAAGGTCGACGGCATTATAATGCGGAACTGAGAAATGCTTTGCCCAAATCCGTAAAATGAATGGTTCGTGATTCCTCCCTTTCCCGACCACCTGGCCGTGAATGCTACCCGCGTTGATTTTGAAAGATGAACCGGCCTTGGACGACAAAGGAGAAAAAGAAAAGAAAAGAAAAAAGGAATTTTCAAATAGCATGCTCAGCATTACAAGAGGGCTTCGTGGTTCTTCGTCATTCGCTCAAGTGTCAGCCATGGATGAATCTCTGACAGCTCATCACGCTAATCCACTCGACCTGGTATCCATTGCAAGGAAATGAAATCATAAACGGTGCGTCGTTGTAGCGTCAAAAGAGGAAATTGAAAAAAAAAAAAGAGACAGGAAAATTAAAAGAGACAGAAAAAAAGTAGAGGCGTCGCTGCAAGCTCGAAACACGGTCAGATTCCTCCGTATAGGCCAAATTATACACTCATCATCCCCTCATCTTCTTCATCGTCCATGGAATCAGCACCCTGAGATGAACTCCATCCGCGAGGATCAAGCCCCAGCTCGGCCCTCGTGTCTCGCTGGATCTGCAAAAAGTATTTCTTCAGGCTTCGCAGCCCTTTGAGGAAGCCAGGATCCGGTTGGTTGGGGTGTTGGGGTGGGCATGGTTTGTCTTCCACCTTGTCCAGCGGAGTGAGGCTGTTGGCAAAATCTGCCACTTTGAAATCAATATCCCGCTTATTACTCTTCTTCCTAACTGCTGCCTCTTCGGTATCGGTCGCAGCATCTGTCATGGAGTCGTATGCTGTCTCGTACCCCCCATTTTCATCAGAGGCATCTCCGTCATAGAACATGAGCAGACTCGCAGCATAGAAGCGGTAACCGCGCAATCCGCTCACGATTTGCTCCAGCTGTGAAAGCTTTCTCAATACGACCGGGATATGGTGAAGAATGGAATGTAAATCAACACCGTTATAGAGGAACTTGGTGAGAGCGGCCTGAAACTCCTTGCCAGCCTTCAACTTTCGACCAAAGTACTTGTCTTGAAAGTCATATGTCTGAGTCTTGGAGTTCCAGACCTGCAGTCCGCAAATCCGCACTCCAAGCTCGCCCGAAGTTGTTGTCCTGCACTTTTCTTGCTGAGATTTCTGCTTGCTGGGAGAAGCTTCAACGCCGTATTGCCGAGTCCCCATCTTGAGATCCATCATACAGGGTCGCTTCATACCGGCCGTGAGATCTTCCAGCAATAAAAAGTATTCTACTCTATCACGCTGAGTTTTCGCTTCCTTGGGGTTGTTCGGTCGAAGGACCGGTCCAAATTCCACAGACGGATGTTGCAACGCCTGTGGAACTACCTCCGAGTTATTTGTAGAAACAGGTTCCTGAATAGTGGGAGTAGAATCAGCGATAGAATCAGCGATCACATTTTCCATGTTAGATCCGTTGATAGCCGTGGAGTCGGTTGTCGTTACATCTCCTTCACTGCCGCCACCGATCTTGCCTTCTCCCTCACGCTTGTACTCTATACCATCGGCCTCTTCAAAATACTTGAGATCTCCCCGCGAGTCGCGCACATCCTGTGGCTTGCGTCGAAGTCCGCTTCCAGAATATCTACGCTTCTTCTTTGCCAACAAAGGATTGGTCGTCAATGTCTCTGGTTCGGGAGCACTAGTACCCGTGACGTCCTGGACCTCGACGGGGGTATCTCGTTCGACTGACAGGTGGTTAGTTTGGCATTCCGGATCGCTCATCTGCTGCACTAGTGGCGTCAATGGCTTTAGGGGCATCGCCGCAGGATCGCTCGTTTCCTCCTTCTTAGCAGGCTTTTCAGCGCCCTGGGCTAGGTTAGGGTCTGAATTGCTAGTTCGGAGTAGTCGCTGAAGAGTTGGCAAAGGAACAGATCGCTGGTAAGGGCGCCGATGCTTTTGAACTGCAATTGGCTGCTTAAGGAATGCATCATTGAACACCTCGTTGCGCAGTCGTTTGTTCACTGTTGTTGCCCCCCAGCTATTCGGACGCTCTTCCATGTGAGGTCGCACCGGCTGTTCAGATGAGATGGGCTCTTCCGGCGATATCTTGGAGAGCGATGTGCTCCGGCGGTGCGGCAGGTCTAACGCGGGCGTCGGCTGGAGAAGGTTGCGAGGAAGAATATGCCAGTTGTCGTCGAATGTTACGGTGGGAATGGGGAGGTTAGAACTGGCAAGCGATTGGCTGATGACCCGCGCAGGGGTGGATGGAGGCTGTCCAGCCTCACCACTACCATTTGAGCCAAGATAGCGCTTATCAGCTGTCTCGTCTTTTTTAACGGTGCTCTTCCTCCTAGGCTTTCTCTGAAATGCTACATTCAAAACTCCAATATACCTATAAAAACGATGAGGTTAGCGTCGAGGGTTACAACTCACAGTACGAAAAGAAGGAAGGGGAAGAGCATTGATTCAACGCAAAAGGCGGGAAAATGGAAAGGTCTGGGGGGCGGCGGGCATCAGGGAGGCTTATTGTTGGTTATAAAACATACCGAGGGAGGAATGGCAGCAAATCACGATGATATCTCTCAATGGTTTCATAAAACTCGTTTTCTCTGTTGCTGAGCTGTTTACAAACGGCTCGGCGAGAGAATCGCCACAGGGTATTGTGGCCACCAACTTGGTGCTTGTATGGGATGAGCTCGATGGCCTCTAAAGGTCGACGAGTTTGATGCTGGTGGTCATGGACATGGTCTTCATAATGGGTCACGGCTCGGGGCTTAGTAGGGGTAACTTGGTTCACTTCAGTCTCGACGTCCATGGCAGCTTCGGTTGGGACATGGATATCTGCCGGAGAGATCTCTCCACGGCGTGAAGCAAGGCTTTCACGGGATGCAACAAGTGAAACCTGATAGGAACTCTCATCCTTATTCTGAATCTCCGGCTCAGGCTCATCGGCCTTGACTAGCCAAGGATGACTTTTACTCTGCGAGTGCGCCCTGGGTCGTCGCACCACATCACTGTCACTACCCTCACTCACACTTGCACGGCTATCGTCCAGCTCCTGATGGGGCAAGAATACAGCCGATGCAATCTTTTCCTCTCCAGACTCGTCTGCTTCTCCATCACCTTCGGCGTCTGCCCCCAGGTCAGTATCGGCATCAGAGTCGGTGGTATTGACATTGTCATTAGCATGGGCGTTGGCATGTTCGTGAATATGGCCGTTGGTATGGCTGCTATCAGCGGTTTTGATTTTGGCATCGGCATCAGCGCCAGCATCAGCTTCGGCATCGGCATCGGCGCCTGCATCCTTGTCGCCGGCATGGTCTTGAAAATTGCCGACCTCGGAAGTGTCATGTGACGTCGGCTGCTTCTCCACCTCGGTGTCTTGGACCGTCTCCGGCCCCACCTCAGGACCAATTGGTGGCTCTAGTTTGGCCTCATTATGATCAATTGGTGATTTCTGTGTGAAGACACTTTCGCCACCACTTTCTTCGTTTTGCTGCAGGGTAGAGCTTTTTGCTTCAATCGGTGACGCAAGAATGGGCCGCACCACGCGTGTTGGGAAAGATTCGGCTCTTGCGAGCTTTGCTGGCACCCATGTGTCTGTCGCTGGTGGCGTCTTGCTGGTTTTGTGCGACGGTTCTAGTGGCTGTTTCTCGGTTAAAGTAGTTTCCTCGTCTATCGTCGGCACATGCTTGTCGCGGTGGGAGGCCCTGGCATCCTTCCGTCGTGCCTTGTCGTCTGGGGGAAGTCCCTCCTTGAAGAATCGCAAACTGTAGCTGGACTTTCGACTCCGTGCATTGTGCTCAACACCGGCAATGGCCTCGGCGACTGACTGTTCCACTAGGCCGTCCTCTGAGCTGCCATCTCCAGAGCCAATGGACCAAATCTTCTCCGTCTTCTCAGGAGCAGCGTGCGTTTTGTGTCGTTCTTGGCGTGAGTCTTGCGACCCGCTCTCGTCTCCTGCATCGGTAGAGGGCTCGGGGGATAGGACGACACTGGTGAGGCTGCCATTGGTCGGCGTCATTGAATCATTAGGGCTTGATGAATGAGAATACAAGTGATGGTGTTGTAGCCCCGATGGCTTAGGGTCATGGTCCAGCGACGTCGATGTTCTCCCCCGGGTTCGGTCTAAAAATTCACGGTGTTCCAAAAGCATGTCTTTTGCGTGGGTCAAAATCTCCGATTTGAATGACGGTGAAGGAGCAGCACGATCTCGTGCTGGGATGGTAGAGGTAATGGGAATTGTTGCCGTCGTTGTAGTAGTAGTAGCCGTCGTCGTAGCCATTGTCGTAGATTGGGGTACGCCTCGCGTCAAGGCGCCGTCGTGGTCGATGTAGTCTGATGCATCTCGGGGTTCTGTCAAGGGGGTGGCAGGCGATGACCGAACAGGTCTTGTGGGAAGCTGGTCGAACGCTGAGGAGGCGGAGGTGGGCGAGACAGAGGCGGTAGCGGGCGTGGATCGAGTCGACTTGTCCGTCGTCTGTGTCTGCGTCTGTGTCTGCGTTTGCGGCTGCGACGAAGTATTGGGCGATGAGGTTGTCCGCAAGATGCCTCGAGCAGATGCCAAGGCCTGGGAAAGCAGGGAAGGACCCATTTGTTGGCGCTGGCGGGCGGTGCCGCTAGGAGCAGGCTTTATATGAAGGACGGCAGAGGGAGAGGCGTCCCCTCCAGCTGCGGAGGCGCTCCCATCTGCTTGGTTCGGGCCAGCAGCGCTGTCCAGGACCGGGGTCGCATTTGCATCATCGTGCTGGTGGTGGTGCGGAAGCTGCTGGTCCTGGCAGTCGGGTCGGACATGGGCCTGGCCAGGGCTCAGCAGCGCAGCAGGTGCGGCATTTTCGGCGTGTGCGTGTGAAGGCGAGCTGGACATGGGGAGGACATCTGGCGCGGCAGAGCGTCTGCGTGGGAGGATTGATTCGTGGCAGACGAAGGTTAGTCGGGCGTGAGAGGTTCTGGAGGTTGCAGAGGGAAAACGGAAGCGAGTGCCAGGTTTTCCAGGCAGAACAAAACGGGGGGAACTCAAAGCAGCGCCGCCCTGTGGGGACTGGCTGGAGGCCGCTAAACCTACAGGCGCTACAGGTACAGGTACAGGCGCTGCTGCACGCTGCTGCACGCTGCTGAGCGCTGCTTAGCACGGCCTGGCTCTGGCGATCAGACACCCCCCCGAAACCCCCCTATGCTGCTGCTGCCGAATCACCCCCACCGCCCAGCAGCACGTTCAAGGTTGCATGACGGCGACTAGCCGCAGGTGTCTTTCAGGGGCGGGGCGCCGCCGTCAGTGGGAGGGGGCTGCTGAAGCACAAGGCGCGTTTGCGGGGTCTTAGTGGTTCGAAAGCGCCGTGTTATCGGTGTGTGAATACGTTTGAATAAGGTATACATACACCTGGCCAAGTGGGCTTTTCTGCTTCATTTCTGAATGCTACTGTATGTACGGAGTACATGTATTCAATAATAAGACAGAGCTGCTATGCGCACGTACATGTACAAGCGGAGAAGGCAAGTCGAGGTGAGCGAGTGTATACTTGGAGTAGTAGTAGGTTTGCTGCAGTAAGCCCATGATGCCTGTCTGTAATGTAATACTCAGGAGACGGTGGAAGCATATTGATCCATACTCGTGCGGAATGGACGGACCCAAGTCGCTTACACCCAATGTCTTGAGTGCTTGCTTCGTCTTGTCTCTCGCCAGTAAGAGCCGTGATAACGCAATCCAATACCAGTGCCCACCTACATACAAGTATAGTACATGTATCCTATCTATACTAGTATGGACGTATAACAAGGCGTCATCAAGTTGAGCTACGCTACGATATAGAGTGAAGCTACCTCGTACTATAAAACTGAATTGGAATATATGAAATAGTAATAACAATTGTAAAAACAAACACCGATTTTACGCCAATGCAATGATCGAAAGTAGGCATCTAGTAGGCTAATAGATTCCATTTCCATACATACATACTGGTATTCTCCCATGTACGGAGCACTGTGGCACTGCCTTGGGCACTGCTCCGCTTGCGCTATCTATCTAGAGTACTCCGTATCGCCGCCCTGATAGCGGGGCTTCCCCTTCTGTGCAACACAACGCGGAGAAGATGCAACCTATCATGCCCTCCTCCACATGCAGAGATAAAGGATCGGTGAGCGCCAGCAAGTCAGAGAAGCGAGGCGATGGGGCACGACATGCCATGCCATGCTTCATGTGCCTGTGCAACACATGGAGACGCCGGTAGCGTTTGGAACTGGCACATGCACCACTTTGCGCTACACGAACCAACAACGCTTGACTCGCCAGCTTCGGCTCGACAACAAGCTGGAACTCTGTTCCAATACTCGGTACTCCGTACAAAACCCCAAGAAGACAGCCAGAACAAGTCCCTGCTAGATGGAAGCACTAGCAATCGCGGAATCTCTTCCCCCTTCCGACTATCTGAGCGGGACCGTCGTGCCCTGGTCTTGGTTTGTGATACGAATCCGATACCCGGCCGCTTATGGAGGGCGACTCTCCTCGGATAACGCATCGTCAGCGTCAAGCCCTCGTCATTTTCTGCCTTAAGCTTATCAGGCGCTCAATGGTTATGGAGTACTACTACTACTATCAGCATTATACTACTGCTTCTGCTACTGCTTCTGCTACTGCTGCTACTAATAGCACAGTCCGTCCTAAGAGAATAAGAGAGGAGAGCCGAGCACTAAGAACGAGGTGGCTTGGCTGCGCCGCTGCCCAACGGTGTGGCCTTAGCCATTCTGGCGTTTACAGATTCCCTCTTTCATCGAGTTCAACCCGTCTTAGACCCGCAATAAAATAACATTCATCCGAGTCCAATGCATTACCTGAAATAAAGCAAATAGCTGCTTCTTCAGCAGAGCATTTCCTTTTCCGCCAACCCAGACCGGCCCGCATGATCAAACGCAATTGTCATGACACGCACGAGGATTGAAAATTTTCCACATCTCCACCGTCCTGGGTCGTTTTCTAGAAGCATGGACGTCATGGTAGCCCACGTGGAAGAGTTTAAAACGCCATTCAGTCGACCTACGACCTGTTCTCTCACCGACAACAAAGGGGTCGACTAAGTGGGTTTTTTTGCTCGGCATAGTCAAGGCTTCCCCGGAGTCTAGTTGCGACAGACGACAATCTCAATCTCCAAAGACTGGGGGCACGCGGTCAGTAGCCAAGGGTTGCGGACCATCAATGCAAACTCGCAACCGATATGCAGCCCTACCTATGTCATGTTGGACGGCATTTGGTGACATGGACTTTGCGACGCGAGCTCACCGGTAACGCCACGCCACTAATTGGAATGCAGATTATGTATTCACGCTTCACTACTGCCGGGCAACCAGACCAATTCAAAGTCACCCCGGAGCTGCCGGTGAGCACGATGTGTATTCTGTTCAACCATTCGTGAATACTCTCGTCACCGACACTCCCGAAAAAAAGAAAAAGAGGAAATTGGAAAAAAAGAGGAAACGGAAGCGGATGATGATGACTCTCTAAAACTTAAAACAGGGTGCCTGAATTTCCCACAAACTACCGAGCTCAACGACGGCTTCTCCCACGTGTGTGCCTCAGCAGTGCCTGACTGGTGTGTCCCTCAACGACGCCGCACATCATTACGTATTCTCAGACCGTCCACGTCACACATTTGAAGCTCAAAAGTCAGACAATGCGGACTCATTTGTTGTCCGTGAGGTTACGAGCGACGGACCACCAGACTTGCGGTGTCCCCGATCTCCTAGATCTCAACAGGGATCTCAATTCCATCTAAGTGATCACGCTTGTTGTTACTAGCATTCTGCCCCCAACAGGCAATCAGGAACAGCTGTCAGCGTCCGAGTTACCGAAGGGCAGGGCCTTCTAGACCTTGTGTGGTCCAGATAAGCGATCCAAGGGGCACGTGGACCGGCTACGCAGTCAATCACTTCATGTTTTTTACCACGTGAGTCGACGGTTGAACACGGAGTACCGCCATCCTCGTACTCGCATGTACGTGTACGTCTCATCCTTCGACAAATTGCATGAGACAGCGAAGTGAATTGGGTTCACGAGCCAAACCTAGTCACTGCTCTTCGTTTGATATCAGACTGACAAGGACACCACGCAGGACACACAAATATTACTGGACATCAATTAGGGTTAGGTTGGCCGAGACCTCAAAAGCCTCCGAGGGCCTGCCTGGAGAGAAAAGGGGGGAAACAAGTTCGAAACCAGCAGGTTAGGCGGAATTCTGCTTCTGCCAATAGAATATGATACCGCCTCCTTTTATCTCGTAACAGATTGTGCGCCCTCCCCTCATGCCGGATGTCGTTCCACTTGTCGGCTGGTAACCTCTGCGACGTCACCAAGCGTTTGCACTTTTTTTTTTGAGTTTCACTCGCGTATTTGCCTGCAACTTATCCGGTGTACGATGCAACGATGCAGTGAAAGTCAGTCAGTTCTCAGCATGTCGATCCGGACAATTGCTTCAAAAAAAAAAAAAAAAAAAAAAAAAAAGGTAATCGAAATGTGTCTTTTACACCA
>JARFTM010000438.1:0-10855 GCA_030278935.1 Trichoderma polysporum | reverse complement strand
CGCAGTTTCAGACCCGCGTTCGCTACGTTTCAGGGGTACAAAAGAAAAGGTTTTGGGTTGTTCAATCTATGTTTGGGGGGATGGTGCTGTAGGGGCTCGTGTCCTCCACTAGTTTCTGGAATGCCTTAGACCCCTTGGGGCCTAGGATGTATTGAATGAGTGTGTCTCCGTCCCTGATGGACTCGTCTGGCTGTTCTGGAAGGAAAGGTTTGACCATCCTGCACTCGACGAAGTGCCCTTGTGTTCTTGGTTCTCCGCATTTGCACTGGGGGGCGGCGTCGTGCCCGAATCTCTCGTGGTGGACACGCGTAACCCACTGCATGCTACGAAACTTAATCCGATTGTGGCTGTTAACATCTCATTCCACGACGTCGGACTATAAAGTTCATTCCAGATAAGTCATAATCAAAGTTTGTTTCATTACGGATGTCGGATTATCAAGTCCATTTCAGATGAGTCGTGATCAACGTTTGTTTCATTAGGTCTCAGGTGCATAAACATCGTCTGGGTTCCTCTGCTTTTTGAAGCGACAAGAGAAAACTGTTGCTCTTCAAGTTTATATGACCCGATAGAGACTTGATTACACGGTAATATCATATTTATAGAGCATCTCAAATGTCCAAAACCGGCAATGGCCGTATTACGCTTCAGGTCGGAGAGCGCTGATTTTATACAACAGAGGACACTCTTACATGCGAGAGTGAATATTTCAAATCGCGATTCTCCCGATGGAACGATTGTGATGCGGACGGGACCTATTTCATTGACGGAGACCCTACCTTATTTGAAGTAATTCTTCAGTACCTCCGCACTGGTCGTCTACCGTTATTCTTCGACTCTACAACGCAAACACACGACGTGGCAAAGTATGCAGCCCTGCTATGCGAGGCTCGTTATTTCCAAATCCATAAGTTAGAGCAATGGATCATCGAAGAGAAGTATCTTCACGTCATCCAGGTAAGCACCAGTTTTCGGGTGCTTGACGAAACCGCAATCAAGACAGCCTCGTCACGTAACCCTAGAGCTCCCCTGTCGACGACAAAAGTGGAGTTCTTTCCTATATCCGGTACTAGGAAATAAGTTGTATGCCCACAACAGAGTTTAGATATCTGGGGGCGCCATGAATGCAGAGAATACTGTTTGGAGCAAAAAGGGTCATTAGCTTGTACCTTTGAGGATGTGCCATACTTCAAAATTCTAGTTATTGAACGCACAACTAAGTTTGATCCAGAGATGCTTTAGCATAAAAACATCGAGGTTTTCTCATAGTTATATTAGCAAAAAATGTATCACTGTTATCGGCTTCGCTGCCGTTCTTCTTTATTGCCGTGGCTACTGTCGTCGCCATCAATTTCGTCGTCGCCCTTATCGTCACCATCATCGTCGCTATCACCGTCGTCATTATCTCCAGTATTGCTGTTCGTACTAACTTCATCGCTTTGGGCCTCCATGTATTCGCTGTAGTCGTTCAGTAGGCCTCTATTGGATAGTGCACGCAGCCAATATTGTCGCGCCTCCAGTTTCGAGATCCTATAAATCTCATCAAGTTCGACTAGACGATGGACGCAGATTTCTAAAGCATGCACCGAAGGTCGAAGACAAGATGCTTTAGATAGAGACAAGATTTGCTAGGCTCCGACGATCTATCATAACATATCGTGTAGAGAAAAAGTCATTAATGAATACTGAATCGGTCATGTTCTTAATAGCGCGACTAGTGAGACGAAATTGTAAAAAAATCTTCATCATCCATGTACTCTGAAATCACAGCTATAAGCTCCGGGGATAGGCGAGTCAATGCATCCATGTTGAAGAGCGCGCGAGGCAAGAGCGGGAGCAAATTAATGAAGGCCAAAAGTAAGGGTAAAACAAGGAGAGAAGCTCGTTAAAAAAGCAATATGAACCTCAGTAAGACACGCTACCTATGGACTATGTATTCCATATTTACAAAACTCTCGCCCAATTTAGAGGGCCTATACGGAGTAGTATTCTTGAAGGCAAAAAGAATAACAAAGGAAGACCTATTACCTTGAATCATGGTCCGCTAAGTGAGTACCCTTCATAAGTCTAAAAAAAAAAGACAAAGAGACGTAGACCTCGACCGTGATGAGCTAGAAACAGCAGTTCGAAAACCTGCTCGTCGGAAGCAATTTGAGGACGGAAAGTCTACCCTAGAGGATGCATTACCATACCACATAGCCGACGCTCAGATGCCTATTGGTACCCTGACGTCTGTTTGGACCCTTGGACAAAATTGTCCGATAAATGAGAGGCATGTTCAGAAACTCTGCTCTTTCTTCAAGCAAGGTGGGCTGAACAGGATGTTCTCACGGTACATATCTGTGACGAACCGGGTTCCTATAATCTAGGGTTAACTTTCCAAAGGGCACAAACCTGGTAGGTACTTGAGTTTATGTTTGGCGGGCGATCAGGTCGGTTGACGGGCAATCTTATCACGCAGCTATTAATAGCAATGAGAAGGATCTCTGTATTCCAATCTGATTGTATTGTGAATGCTGTGCTGTGATAACAACTGGCTATCTAGGCTATCTAACGAGTGTAGAGAATGTAAACTTATATACCTAGTTAGTTGGGCTGGATCTATGAATGGTTTATAGATCCATCGTTGGATCTAAGGAAGTTTCCTAGATCCTCTGGGGATCTAGCGATCGTGGCTAGATCCTGTGTTGATTGGTTGGTCGGCCCTACGTTTATCCGGGGCGACCTACAGGGGAGGCCCATTGTCGCGACCATAAAGGCCGGGTCTTGACAATATCTCTAAGGCGCTTTTCTCTATTACCCATTGGTTCCACTTTTAGTGGTCAATTGCTCGGCTAGCCTCACAATTGGGCCCAAAATCGATGAAACACCCCGAAAATCGGCACATACCTCCGCTAGTTCTATTTTACACTAAATTTGTATGTAAACAAAAACAACAACGCGTAATTGATGATCGAAATTACTATCAAATTCAATGGCAGACTTTCCTCTTGCATTCCAAGCAGCAGCCGCGATCTTGGCTGATCGCGATCGCCCTCATCGGACCCGACAAGCATTATCTGTGCGCAGCGCCGCTGCCCAGTTCAACACAAGCCCTTCTGCTGTTCAACGCGCAATTTCCTCCCTTATGAAGCCTGACCCTCTGCCGCGATAGCCCGGCCGGCCACGAGCCCTTTCAAATGAAGAAGAGGAGGCCTTAGTTGCCTATGTGATGTGGCTACAACGAGGAGGATTTCCTGCGACCAAGAGCCAGCTTATAGCTGCTGCAAATAGCCTCCGGCAACGAAGAGACCCTGAAATCGCAGATCTAGGCAAGATGTGGTACAGTCGGTGGCTTCTAGACCATCCAGAAGTTCGAAAATCATATATTAAAGCTGTAGAGAAGTCTAGGAAGTCGTTTGAAGCCTCAAATGTTGAGAACTTGATGATTTTCTTCGATAACTTAAAGACGATTATCACAGACTATCGTATCGGTGCCTCAGAGTGCTGGAACGAGGATGGTGCGGCATACGGCTTGGCTGCCTTCGTGAACGAATTCAGGTCGTTATCGTACGTACAACTCGATCACAACGGCCGGAAGTGCTTGATCCAAGCAATAGAGAGTCATCAACCCTCATCGGCAGCGTCAACGCTGCCGGCGACTCGATTCCTCCTTGGCTAATCTTCAAGACCTTCCCCACAGAGTCTTGGGCAGAAGTTGAAGCTGATAATGCGATGCACTTTGCCCGGTCAGAGACTGGCTTTTCCAACAGCCAGATCTCGGTCGAATGGCTTCATCACTTTAATCTATGGTCTTGGAGGAAGTCAGCACAAGCACAACGGTCTGGTCTTGCGTTTGAAGAGTATTTTGGCTGTGATATATGGCTTCGAGATCCTGAGAGGCCTTGGTCACAGCCTTATGATCTCCCGCCGATCCAGCGCCCTGCAGAGGAAAAGATATATCGTCTTCTCGTTATTGACGGCTTTACAGGCCATACAGGGCTTGATTTTATCGAATACTGTATTAAATTTGATATCGTTGTTGCCGTATGTCCCTCACACTCAACATATATCCTTTAGCTGCTTGATGTTGGCGTTTTCCAGCCTCTGAAGCAATCCCATCAGAAATTGCTGCAAAAATCGATCTTTGAAGGCAACCTGGCCTTTACGCGACTTGATTTCATCACAGCTTTCCAACAGATCTATGACGAAGGCTTTACAGCACATAATATTATCTCAGGCTTCGAAAAAACAGGTATTTTCCCTCCAAACGCACAGCCAGCAGTAATGAGAGTCTTCTCTGAGCAGCAGCGGTAAAAATCAGCGATCAACCCGGCTTTCTCTTCCCTGCTGCCCAAGGAAGCTCGATTTCATCAAGCCTCGACCTCTATCCATAACGCCCGTGAGAAATACGGCGATCTCATGAGCTCACCAACGCGAGAAGGGCTTCGGCAGGCTAGTCTTGTGGTTACAGAAGCCTGCACATTAGAAAAGCACATCAACCACTTCATAGTCGATCGAAATCATCGTATTAAAAAGCTATCAAGCCGCCGGAGGCGCGGTGGCCTCGTCAGGCCAACGGGCGAGTTCCATACAGCCGTTAGCCTTAGCCAAATTCAAGCTCAAGACGAGAAAACAAGAGTTGCCAACGCGAAGAAGATGGAGAAGGCACAGCTTCGAGAGGCGCGCCGGATCATCAGAATCGAGATCGAGCGTTTGAAGAAGCTTTGGCAAGACGATCGCCTCGAGAGATTATCTGCCGGCAGAAAAAGGATCACATTCAAGGCATGGCTAGACCAAACGAACAAGAAAGACGACTTCCTCGCCCTTGATGTTCAAAATAAACAGTTTGCCGCGCTCCTAGGCTATCGAGAAGTTCCCTATCACATTGATAACCCGCCGCCGCTTTCGCAACATATAAAAGAAGCTATATTACGTGCCCTGAAGAAGCCACTTATCCTAGATCAAATGTCTGAGTGTTCCTGGGGCGCCCCGACCAATAGTTCAATAGATATCAGGCTGGGCCCCTTTGGCGATCAAGATGACGATAATAACGAAGCCATACAAGAAGAAACGCAAGAAACAACACAAGAAACAACACAAGAGACCTTGCCCGACCTCGCCGGCGATAGCAGCGGCGACGATGACTTCCTCAGCCTGCCGCCGTCATCGCCGACGCTGCCTAGGTTGAAAACGCCGTCAAAAACAACGTCTGAGAGGCCATATAACGGGATAAGGAAGATGCTTGACGACTTTCGAGCAACAAGAAATTCATAGATTTACAATACAATAAATTCAATTTAATCATAATAAAAAATCAACAAGCCCATTCCAAATAAAACGACATCTAAATGGCTGCAAATAGCTGCATTTTGCCTACCTTTTGAAGTGTTCCGATTTTTGGGGTGTTTCATCGATTTTGGGCCCAATTGTGAGGCTAGCCGAGCAATTGACCACTAAAAGTGGAACCAATGGGTAAAAGTTATTTTTAAACTTTAACCTCCTTTACTTTATAATAAAAAGCTAAAAGAATTATACTAGTTTTTTACTTAGCTTAAAGCCTATTTTTAAAACTTCAAATCTATTTTTAACTATAAAAAGGCTAAAGTTAAGTTTATAGCTACCTGCCTCTTTAAACTTATACTTAAATAATTTAGACCTATATAAAATAACTATATTATAAAGGAAGTTTGACGAGGCTTTCTGACAGGCCTCGTATACGTAGCTTAGATAAGATAAGTGACTAAGCCGGGTTGAGCTTGCTTAATCTCTATAAAAGAGGAATGCTTCCTCTTTTCTAGATAGAAGAATCAGACAAGTTATTCCTACTAAAATGACCCCTAGCTGCGGCAGCGGCTTCGTTCCTTCGGGAACAGGCTGGCTGTGGCTAGATCAAATGGTTCCCTGACTTGTTTTCATTACGTGGTCCTAATAGCGGTTAGACGAGCTAGGTTTCTGTCGTTGTGTTTGGTGTTGGATTGATGAGTTCGAAGGTATGTTCCCTAGCTGTCGACAAAGAAGGAGACTGTTTAAAATTAACTACAGCTATCTTTATTAGTTTTATATAATTTAAAGAAGAACTTAATAAAGCATTTAAATATATTAAAGACATTTGCATAGCAGAAAATAAACTAACCACTATTTAATAAGAAAGAAAATATTTAAACTATACTATAAAGTTTTAAGACCTTGCTATATATATTAATTAAAGACAGTCAGCTCTTATTAAATAATTCTATAATAGACTTAAGCCTGAAATTTAAAAAAAAAGTCTATTAACTTAATTATAATTAGCATAATCTCTTTACCTTTATAAAAGAATATATATATATAGATAATCTTCTATAAGAACTTAAGATAGATCTTTTAAAAAAGACATTATTTTAAGGATATACTTAAAGGTACTTTTAAAGATATTAACTAAACCAAGGAAAAAAACAATATAAAGAAATCGCCTTTAATAATGGGAATTGATATACGGGCATGATACTTTTAGGGATGGATTATCAAGCCTCCAACGTAGATTAACCAGCCTCCAAATAAACCGGGGCTAGGTTAAAATATGGCTTATTGAGGTTAGTACCCACGTGATCACTCTTTTTTCAAAGTACCTTAGAGATATATATACTTAATAAAATAAAGAATTATTATAATGGCTTTAAAAGGCACTATATTATAGCAGAGAGCGCATTATATTATAGTGAGTAGTGCGCTATATTATAGCAGGGAGTGTATTATACTATAGTGAAGAATAGTGAAGAATGCGCTATAATATCCATTAATATAAAGCGCACTATATTATAGTGAGTAGTGCGCTATATTATAGCAGGGAGTGCACTATATTATAGTAGGGTATGCACTATGCTATAGTGAAGAATAGTGAAGAATGCGCTATAACATCTATTGATATAAAGCGCATTATATTATAGCAAGTAATGCGCTATATTATATAGAGTAGCAGGCAGTGCATTATACTATAATATAAAATGCACTATAATAAAATAAAGAGGCGCTTAAGCTTTATTATAGCAATTTTTCAGCCTAAGTCCCAGTACTTGCCTCTACAAGCCCCGGTTTAGCCCCGGTTTATTTAGAGGCTGGTTAATCTACGTTGGAGGCTTGATAATCCATCCCTACTTTTACTACACAGGCATGATCTTATCCGTGCATGACTTTTAATGCTTATAATTGGCTTAAAATTTTTAGTTAGCTTATATAAGATTCTGCCATCTCCACTATATGTACTGCCTTTTTCTTCTTTTCATTCACTCTACTAAAGCTCTAGCGAAATATATTATTGGCAAGAGCTTTAGTAAAATGCCCTCTTTTAACCTTTATATTGCGGCTCCAGCCTTCCTTTTTAATCTATAGATTAAAGAGATGCATGTTCTTCTATCTATGGATTAAACCAACGCATCCCCCCCCCCCCTATCTATAGATTAAAGCTGCCCTCAACCACATCTTCCTTTTTATTATCTCTTTATAATGCCTACTTCTCAGCGCATCAGCCGCAGGCAGGCTGAGCAGCTAGAAAGCCTTAGTCCTAGCGATCAATTATTACAGGAGATGCAGCAACAAAGCTCGACTTCAGACAGCAAACCACACCCGAGCAAACGACGACGCATAGGGCTAAGTCATCAATATACACCACAGAAACGGCTGCATCAAACCATCTCATCACCACCATCTCGAAAGCGACCGTCCTCAGCAAGCAGCTCAGCTATAAGTGTTGGTCAATCTTACGGACTTGGCGATTTTAACGCTCTCGATAACCTCTTTGCTTCATATCCACAAAGGCTTTCGACTCTCCCACACCCCCATGGCTCGCAAGGTGCCCATGAGCCCTTCTGGGACCTTCGTTTTGACCAAGAAATACATCTCCATAATACCTTCAACCGACCACCTCGGCGTCAAAGGGTTAGAGCACCTATACCAGGCCCAGAGCGTGATCCATTCGCTTCCCTCTCTCCCGAACCAGAATCATCACCATCTGCCCACCGGCCGCCGACAAGGACAAGGGCTGAGTTCCAATCCGCTATGAACATTGTGCAGGAGGTCATTGGCGAAGGTCGGAGGTTAACCATAGACCTCGCCCGGTCGTATGAACGCATGCGAGCATGGCGAGAGAGATGGGGCTGGTCGCCTTTAAGCTCAGACGCGTATGACTCCCCTCCACCATACTCACCGCCCCACCGGCTACCTACACAATCGCCCCAGATGTCGTCTAAGCCAGAGAGTCTTAGTTCCTCTTCCATTCGGCAGTCCTCTCTGGGCCCTGAACCAATCCCAAATCCACCTATCCCAGGGGACCCAGCGCCCTCGGCTGAAGCTCTCTTTGACATAGTGAATGTCTTTGCAAAGGAGAGCGGCTTTGGTATCGTTCGGCGGAATGGATATTCTTATAAAGGACGGAAAATAAGATACTCCTTCCAGTGTGATCGTTTTGGCCAGCCTCGCCCTACTGAAGGGACTGGCATTCGGAATAAAAAATCGCGAAAGTGTGGATGTTAGTGGATGGTTATTGCAGAAGCCTTAGAAGAAGGCAAGTGGCTTCTCCGGCATCATGAGAATCCAGAACACAGCCAGCATAACCATGAGCGCAGCATTACTACATCTGCGCACCCTTCCCATCGGCGCCTTACTGCATCAGTAAAAGCGACAATTAAGTCAACCAGCCGTCGAGTCGGCATCCGGGCGCGCGACGTCCGTGCTATAGTTGAACAAGAGCACCCTGACACTACATTTACGCAAAGGGATATTTATAATGCCCGCGCGCTAATTAACCGTGAGAAGCTCGATAGCTATACACCTACTGCAGCGCTAATCAAGCTTTTTGACGAGATGAAGATCCCATATCTCGTTAAATGGGCCGATGATGAGCCAACCCGACTCCTTGGCCTTGTATGGACATTTCCATACTGTTTACAAATGTGGAAGCGGTTTCCAGAGGTTATAAGCTTTGATAATACGTATAACACCAACCGATTTAAGCTTCCTCTATTCCAGGCTACTGGCCAAACCTGCCTTGGTTCAGTGTATAATGCTGCGTTTGGCTTAATTGATAATGAGAGGAGAGAGGGCTTTCAATTTCTTGCCGAAAGCATTCGCCAACTTGTTGATGAACATTCCATCAGGCAGCCTGAGGTGATCATTACAGACTTTAACGATGCCATGAAGGCTGCCCTTAACGACCAGTTCCCAGATGTCCAGCAGCAGCTCTGCATCCACCATATCCTTTCAAACGTAATGCTTAAATCAAAGCAGAGGTGGGTGAACGGACAGCAGAGCAGTAGCAGCTCTAGTGTTAGTGATAATGAGGCTACTCCCTCCCAGACGCAGACTCGGCTGAGCGCTATAGATAAGCAGCTTATCAATACCTCAGCCGATAAGAAGATTCCTCATAGCTACCAGGGAATTCTTTTAATGTGGAAGCGCGTTCTGTTTGCTGAAACAGAGGATGCGCATGAGCAAGCATGGAGAGACCTCTGCAAAGAGTTCGATGACCAACGAATTATCCTACGATACCTTTATGGCACCTACCTCCCAGTAAGGGCTCAGTGGGCGCGATGCTTTATCCGCTACTATCACAACTTTGGCATCCGCGTAACCTCTGGGACAGAGGCGAGCAATAATAACGTCAAAAGCTACCTCTTAAATGGCATGAGCCATCTCTACCGGCTTGTTGAGGCAATCCAGGATATGATGCATGATCAAGAACGCGACTTTAAGGATGCTTGCGCAAGGACGAAGTCCTCACGGCCCGTGAATACCTAGGGTCTGTGGGATATTACCTTGGTGAACTACAAACGGCAATGTCATCAAAGGGGCTTAAGCTGGTTAGTGGACAGTACCGCATTGCTCGTAGGTTTATGCCTTCAGCAAATAATACTAACCCAAAGGGAGCCGGGGTTTGTAATGATGACTGTACAACCTCCATTGAGCTTGGTGTCCCTTGCTATCATACAGTTTATAAAAAGCTGGCTTCTGGTATACCATTTAGTAAAAGGGAGATCCATTCACGCTAGCTACTGCGGGAATCAACATCTCAAGATCTATACCGGCGAATTATTGACCCTAAAATCACTACTGTACTGCGCGGGAGACCGTATTCCAGCACAACTGGCTATAGTTATAAGCAGCCAGTCAGCCAATCAATTTTCTCAATCTGCCAGCCAAGAAGCAAGCCAGCCAAGTAAGCGAAAGCTAGGCCGACCGCTAGGTAGTCTAAATAAGTCGACGCTTGCCCAAAAAGCACAAGAGGCAGACCAGATTATAGCACGGCCTAGTGCAGTAATTACTAGAATGCAGACTAGAAATTCATTTAGGGTCTTAAGAGCTGGGAGGACAACAGGAGTGCGCTCTACTGGTCAAAGGATGCAGCCGAGTATTCGGAGAACAAGGAGTCAATGGGAACTTGCTAAAAAGGGAAAGCTATAGATCAAGGATAGCTTATTTAATCTATAGATTAAGGCAGAAGCAATGACTTCTTTAATTTATAGATTGAAGCAGTAGTGATGGCTTAGTTAATCTATAGATTGAAGCAGTAGTGATGGCTTATTTAATCTATAGATTAAAGCAGTAGCAATAGCTTCTTTAATCCATAGATTAAAAAAGCTAAAAGGTTACTGCTAAGGCAGCTAGCTTCGCCGCCTAGGCTAAGAAGTACCTGTGGAGATGCTTTTTTTTAAGCCAATTAAAAAGCATAAAAAGTCATGCCCGGATAAGATCATGCCTGTGTAGTAAAAGTATCATGCCCGTATATCAATTCCCTTAATTATAATCTTTATTATATAAATACTATTTATTTAGTTTATTATAAAAATATCTTTTATAATACTTTTTATTGCATTTATCTTATTCTTTTTTCTTATAGTCT
>JARFTM010000437.1:0-10891 GCA_030278935.1 Trichoderma polysporum | reverse complement strand
GGGGGGAACGACGGCGACACCGCAGACCAAACCGCCCCCCTCAAAGGTCACGATCGAAGTAGAGTCGGACGACGACTCCTCCATGGGGTCCCCTGCTCTCTCTGCGGTCCACGTGGCAGGCTCAGACAAAGGTGACGAGGAAGACGACGAAGACATGGGAGACCATAGAGAAAGCGGGGGCGAACCCCCAGACGGGGACCTATGAACGATAGGCCCCGTCGCAGCCGCCGAAGAAACACTGGCCTAAAAATCTTCCAAGCCAACGTGGGCAAGGTAGGTCCCTGGCAGGACGTCGCCCTCTCACTGGCATGGAAAGGTGGCTTCGACATAGTGCTTATCCAGGAACCGTACACTCGGTGGAACAAGACCGCGAACAGACGACAAACGGTCAACCATCCTGGATATCAAGCATACAACCCCCTGAACGACTGGAGGGAAGCCAGACCCTCGGTCGTCACATTCGTTAGAATTTCCCCCAACCTCCCCAGTAAGCAACTGTCGCCTCCAGGACTAGAGAACGGCTGCGTCTGCTGGGTCGAAGTCTGCGGCTATACGGTCGTAAACATATACCGCAGAGCCTCAGAGGACATCACCACAGAGACCCTCACTAAATGGGGACGCCCCCCACCTCGCACAATTATCGCAGGCGACTTCAACGCAACACACTGGACGTGGCAACCAGGCAAGAAACCAGATACAGCAGCAACAAAATAGCGGAATGGGCCGAAGAGTGCGATCTCCCTCCCTTCTCTCGTGGACTCCCCCACAAGAGGCTCCGGGAAATGCATCGACCTCGTCTCTCCAATTGCCCCGCAATCTCCAGAGTAGAGAGCACTCTCAATACAGGATCCGACCATTACACAGTTATCACCACCCTACCGGATCCCACACGATCCACCCCAGGCGCAGGCAAGAAGTATCTCCCCTTCGATTGCTGGGAAGAATTCAGCCAGCTCATGCACTCACTCGCGTGGACCTTGCCCACCATCAACCTCGAAGACCCCTCCAAGGAAAACCTAGATTCCTGCACACTAGCCCTGCAGACCCTCTTTAAGGACGTCCTTAACGCCACAGGCAAAACAAGACACCAGAATGGACACAGTGCCCCATGGTGGACGAAGGAGTGCAGGGAAGCACACACTGCCCTCAAAGAGCTAGCGCAAGGCTCAGCTGATCACACCGCCGCGAAGAAACACTTGAAATACGTGGTCAGACAGGCCAAAAGAGCCCATTGGGATAAAATAATAGCTGACGCCAGCGCGGAAAAGAACATCTGGGCCCTAGCCAAATGGCGCAAGGCCACAGACCGATTCCAACCGCCCCCGCTGGTGGACGGCGATCGCAGCATATCCGATCCCATAGAAAGAGCGACCTACCTCAGGGACAAGCTACTCAAAAGAAAAACCACAGAGGAAGGCATCCCGGATCCTTGGGCCGGAGACTTTCCCCCGGACGACAAGATCAAATGGAACACCGAGGTCACAGAGGAAGAAGCCAAGAAAGCTACCACAGGTTCAGGCAACACCGCCCTAGGAGCGGACGGAATATCAGTCGCCCTGCTACAGCTAGCCTGGCTAGCTATAGGAGACTACATCACCGACCTCTTTAGAGGCTGCCTCAAGATCGGGTACCACCCACAGCCGTTCAGGAGCGCCAAGGTTACCATCATCCCCAAACCCGGCAAACCGGAAAAAACATACACCACACACAAAGGGTATAGACCCATCTCACTACTATCCTGCATCGGAAAAGGCTTGGAAAGACTTTTGGCACGGAGAATTTCCATCCTAGCCCTAGAACATAAAAAACTACCGGAACAATACTTCGGGGCGTTACCCAAGCGGGCGGCCTCAGACCTAGTGGCCTGCTTGGTCCACGACATCGAGGTGGCCTGGCCAAAGGACTGGTTGCCACCGTGCTCACCCTCGACATAGCAGGGGCTTTCGACATTGTTATGCGCAACAGACTGGTCTTCAGGCTCAGAAGACAGGGATGGCCTTTACTT
This sequence comes from Trichoderma polysporum, assembly GCA_030278935.1. Classification (NCBI taxonomy): domain Eukaryota; kingdom Fungi; phylum Ascomycota; class Sordariomycetes; order Hypocreales; family Hypocreaceae; genus Trichoderma; species Trichoderma polysporum. The sequence continues at coordinate 8,886 of JARFTM010000437.1, read as the reverse complement.
TTCATCCTATGGGCCGACTCTTTCATGAGCGGACGCGAGGCACAGGTCCGCTATGGACACGGATCCAGGCTCCAAGGCACAAGGCTGGAATGTGGCGCCCCACAAGGATCGCCCATTTCCCCGATCATATCCATGCTATACTTCTGCCCGATCCTCTAGCTCAATGATCCCAACGTCAGATTCGGGTACGCGGACGACGTGGGAATTATGGCAGTTGGCAAAGACACAAAAGAAACTACCAGAAAACTACAATGGGAATTAGAAGACACACTCAGCTGGGGACGAGAGAACGCAGTATCCTTCGACCCAGACAAAGCGGAACTGATACACTTCCACCACACTAGGAAAAAGACTCACACAGACTCCATCAACTTCGAAGGACGGACCATCCCCCCGCAGGACTCGGTGAGATGGCTGGGCGTACATCTGGACCCCAGACTCTCATTCAAAAAACACGTCGATGTGATGACTGGAAAAGCACTTAAGGCAGCCAATTTCCTGAGATCCCTCAACAAGACAAGGAAAGGCTCCCCCCGAACGCAGTGGCAATGGCAGCCAAGGCCTGCGTCATACCAGTCGCTCTGTACGGGCTGGATGCCTAGTGGCCAGGGAAGACAAGGCAATGCAGAACGGACACCACCAAGACTACAAGCACAGGAACAGACAGCCTAGTGGAAAAGATCGACAAGGCCTTCAGGACCGCGGCCAGAGCCGTAGACCCAGTCTAGAAAACCACTAACCTAGAAGTCATCCACAGGGAATCACGCTTCCCCAAGGCCTCCCTCGCACTAGCACAAGCCCGACTCCGAATCGGGACGAGATTCGCCTGCCTAGACAGGAACCACCCCATCAGTAGGAGGGCGGACAGGAAGATCTCTGGAGCCACCTTGACCCGCCTACAACGGACGGCATCACTGGCAGGACGCACGATCAGACCCTCCCTCTTCGCTCACAACAACGGCGCAGTCCTCCCGGGCCCGGACTACAGGGGCTCCACAAAAGAAGAGGCAGCTGAAAAACACCTAGAATTCTTAGACGGCCTACCCAGTAGCACCCTCGTTGCCTACTCAGACGGGTCTCAAGATGAAATCGGAAACACCGGATGGGGAGCGGTCACGTTCCACAAGGCCCGAGTCACCAAAGCCTGCGGAAGCCTCGCTAACGCGGAAGTCTACGACGCCGAAGCAGTAGGGGCCTTCGAGGCACTCAAGCTAGCAAAAGACCGGATCCGCGCTGACCCGGACATCAAGGAACTTATCCTTTTCCTAGACAACTCAGCGGTAGTAGACGGCATTCTCGGCCCGACACCCGCCTCCTCACAAGGAGCCTACATGGGCCTCAGAAAGATCGCGAAGGAGCTCCGGCCGTCCGTCACCACCAAAGTAGCCTGGGTACCCGGCCACAAGGACGTACACGGGAACGAGGTAGCGGACACATTAGCAAAGGAAGGATCAGAACTTCCGACAACACAGACCAGACTCGCCACAATAACTCATATCAAAAGATGAGCTAGGAGTCAAAGGAAGATGCTCCAGGAGCTAGACTGGGACACCAACCGACCCTCGTACTACAAGCAATGGCGCATAGACGCCTCTCCCAAACCCCCTGAGCTACAGTTACCGAGACCAATTCTTCACAGGCTGCTTGCGGAGAGATCAAGACACGGCGACTTCGTGGAATATCACGAGAGATTCGGACACGATACGAAGCCCACCTGCAAGTGCGGTGAGCCCAGAACACAAGGTCATTTTGTCAAGTGCAGAATGGTTCAACCCTTCCTCCCAGAAGTCCCCGAAAAGGACGATGGCGGGCTACACTCCCCTCACTTACCTACTAGGCCCAAACGGCTACAAATACTATCAGAAACTAGTGGAGGAAACCAGCCCTTACGGCCCAGCTCCCTAAGACTTAGATTGACACTACACATTCCCTTTGTTCCAATGACATGTAGCGAACGCAGGATCTGAACCAGCGGCTCCTACCGTCCTATTGCCCAGATGCGGCTTTATGTAACTGGCTTACTTAGTGGACGTTAATAATAAAACAAACAAACAAACAAACTTGCTAGAATACTTAGCGACATAGGCGAGAACGACCGACGTCCCTATGCAAATGATATATATATATATATCCGAGTTCACGTGGAAACCGGCAACCTGCACATGTCGATGTACGTCATACAATTTATGATACTGTGCGTCATGCATAGTTGCGGCTACTATGTTGATACCTGTGCTAAAGTGTGTAAAAAAGCCAAAAACGTAGTAATTCTATCGTTTCCTTCTAAATTGTTACTTTTATAAATTCTTCGATATATCTGCTATTAGAGCATCCGAAAATAATTTAGAGAGCCATTTACATAAAACCAATTATATTCATCATGTTCCTAACTTACCTTCGATTGTACATCCAATATTGACACCCACGGTAAATGAAATGTTTTCTCTTTCTGAATATCAGGAGCTCATAACGCTATGTTTCGACACGTTGGGCCCGGCATGTATTGTCGGCGTCGTGACCTAATCCGTCGTGATATCTTTGGCAGCTGCGTGACCCGATCTTTCTGCCAGTTATTTCTGCGAAATAGCGCTGCCAAAGTCGAGTGACTTAGACCGGCTCTCAGTGCCGTACCCACACCGGCGGTAGCTCTTGGGATTTGTTGGGAGCCATTCGTAGCTACCTTTTGCCAGGCGATATCCAATTTATGTAAGGTGAAAGTCACAATTGTTCCATCGCTTATTATGGGGCCCAGGCGATGTCTTTCATCAACTGCCGTAAACCGAGTTCTTTCCTAGCTTTTTTATCTGATGGCGCTTTTTGCTGGGAAGACTGGCTTTGGATAAGGAGTAACACGTAGGTACTGAATGTAAGTTCGCCGAAGTCGAGCAGTACCCTGGCTGGAGGGATGCCTTATTCTCTGTGCAGGATAGGGATCGCGGTTGTTCTCCAAACCGGGAGCACCGTGCGGGCTGCTGCTTTCAGGCTGGCATCGATCTCCTTTAGGAGGCCTTTATCACCGGCTTGAATCGTCTTGCGCTTCTTGACTGACAGGCTAGATTTCGTAGGACCGGTGCACCAAGCTTCGGCTCCGAAGAGCGTGGTGGAGAGCACTACTGCCTTCGCGGCCTGGGCAACGGCGTTCGGGGGTGATCCCTTTCTCGTTTTGTTCAGGCTGCGGAGGAAGTTTGCTGCTTGCAGGGCTTTTGATGACCAGACTTTAATGTGCCTCTTGAGAGTCAGCTTGCTGTCTAGGAACACCCCAAGCCACCGGATAGTATCCTGTGGTTCTATAGGGGTATCTCCTAGCAGTATAGTAGGGAAGTCCTGTACCTGCTCCTTTCTGCGGTAAAAGAGGATTAGCTCTGCCTTGGCCGGGTCAAAGCTAATCATATTAGCAGCGCCCCAGTTTAAGGAGAGGTTAATCTCTTTCTGAAGTCGTTGTGCAACTGACGCCGGTGTGGTCCCCGTGGCAAGAGTAGAGACATCATCCGCGTACCCGAATCTTCTATCCTCATTACCCAGGCGAAGAAGTGGCGAGAGGTATAGCATAAAAATAATTGGGCTAATGGGCGACCCTTGTGGTGTGCCGCAGGAGAGGTTTATCTCGGGGAGCATCTCGCCCTCTGTGGTGCGGATAGTCACAGTCCTGCCTGTCATAAAAGACTCAGCCCAGTGTACAAAGGCATCTGGCCAGCCTTGTTGCCTGAGCCTGTAAATAAGTCTCTTGCAGAGGACAATATCAAATGCGCCAGACACATCCAGGGTAATAAGAGCAGCTATCATGTCTTTAGCTAGCGCTTTCTCAATATCATGTATTAGGCATGCAACGAGATCTGTGCACGCGCGCTTTGGTAGAGCTCCAAAGTACTGGGCGGGGATAATGCCGAAAGCAATAGCGGTCCTGGCGACTCGCCTTGCGAGGAGACGTTCTAGTCCCTTGCCAATGCACGAGAGCAGGGAAATGGGTCTCCATTTCTTCGCTGTGTTGTGTGGTGCCTTGCCCGGCTTGGGGATCATGACCACCTCCGCGTTCCGGAATGCCCTGGGGTGGTACCCAACGCGGACCGCGGAGAGGAACAGCATGTGAACGGCCTTCGCCATGTGTGGCCAGGCAGCTGCGAGGAGCGCTACGGTAATTCCATTTGACCCCGGGGAGGTATTCCCAGTGCCTAGAACCGCTTCTCGCGTCTCCTCCTCGGCGATTTCCAGCGATAGTGGGACGGATTTCAGGAAAGGGATCGGGACCCATGGGTCCTCGATATCTCCTTCCGCTGATTGCCTGTTAAGAAGCTTCTCTCCCAGGTGAGAGGCGATCTCCTTAGAGGTTGAGTACATCTCGTCCCCTTCTCGCAAAGGTGGCGGCTGGAAGGGGTCCTTTCTTTTCCTCCAGTTCATAACCCGGAAGATAGGCTTGCCCGGGCCAGATGACTCGATAATATGATCCCAGTAGGCGCGCCGCTTGGCCTGGACTGTCCTGTAAAGAGCTTTCTTATTCTCTGCGGTGCAGTCCAGGGCCATGCGCTTCTGGGCTTCTATACACTCCTCATCCCACCAGCCGGAGGCGTGGCCGGTGTGGTGGGTCTTGCGGCCGGATCCCTCGATGGCAAGGCGGAAGGTCGCGAGGACGGCCTCGGCCAGCTCCTCGCATTGCTCCACGGTCCTCGGGGGCTCTGTAGGGAGGGGGGCGTGTTGCTGTATGAGAGCTGTGAAGGTCTCGATGGCGTTCGGCGAGACCCTGTATTTTGCGCCAGGCGCCCTAGAGGGAGCGTCCGGGTTAAGGATTTCCGTCTCGATTGTCTCGTGGTCTGACCCGCTGCGTAGCGAGAGGTTCATCCGCGAGTTGATTGTTAGGTTGCTAAAAACCAGGTCTATGGCAAACCCTTGTCTCTGTGTTTGCTCGTGGTGCTTATGGGCTATAAGGCTATTTTCCCTGGCCCAGTGAGAGACAGCGCGTCCGGGAGGGTTTGCTTCTATTCCCGGTCGCGGGTCCCAGTCCCAGTGGTGGGCATTTAAGTCCCCCGCCGCTAGGAATTTCTCTGGGATTGGAATAGGGGACAGCAGTGCTAAGATATTATCCCGTGTACTCTGCCGGTTATATATATTTGCAATAGTTATGCCCTGGACTTGAATCCAGAGCGTATCACGGTGTGGGGTAGGGAGGATAACCTGTGTGGCTTGAAGCCCTGGGCGTATTCTTACATATGTGAGAACGCCAGGGAGTCCGCCCTCATAGGTGTATATTGGGCTGAAGGTAGTAAAGCCCGGGTTAGTTACAGGGCGCCGAGTTTCACCCTCACCGGTGAAACGAGGGTCTTGGATAAGTACAATATCAAATTTGCGCTCCCAGGCGGTTGCGAGCGCTGTGGTGTGGGAGGTTTTCCCATGACCCACGTTAGCTTGATAGATTGTGAGTTTCCTAATCATGGTTAGCTTCCATGTCTAGATTGGCGGGGTCGCTCGAGATTGCCTCGATCACTAGAGCTGCTTCCGGCGGATCAGGTTTCTCTAGCGCGTATAGGGTATCCGTGTAAAACGGAGCATCAGAGGAGTTCGGTTCAACAAGCGTTTGCAGGACCGAGATCTTCACCGCTGCGTCCGTCTTCCTCCTCTTCTTCGGGTTATCCGCAAGCGGGGGAAGTTGCGGGCTGCTCGGTGCCAGCTCCCGGGTAGGTGTAGCTGGGGCTGCAGGTGTGCCTTTGCCTTCGCCTTCTTCTGGCGGTCCTAGAACTTTCGTTCGCCAAGATCACGGATTGCTTTCCGGTTTGCCTGGGTAGGCAGCTGGAAGTCCCCTTCCTGTGTTCTCTTTGGCCGGGCTGGGCAGTACGAGACGCCGGAGGCGTGCGGTCCAAGGCAGTTCGCGCACTGCTCTGGCCTCTGGCAAGTCTCTGTATCATGCCCATTGCGGCCGCACTTGCGGCATCTTGAGGTCTCAGGCAAGATCGCCGGGGGTGGTACCCAAGGCAGGTCTGGCAGAGGGGGATAGCGCTCTCGTTCGGGAGCCCATAGGTTCGCGGTACCCGCGAATTTAAAATTCCACGCCCAGGCGCCCAAGGATAAATGGGCGCCCGGGCGCCCATGTATCAGTCGCCCCCTTGAAGATGTCTGTTGACTAAGCGAGTATTGAAAAATTCTACATCCTCAATATTACCTGCGACCATTTCCAAAATCTCGGTTGGAAGCGCATTCATGGTGTTGTGTTCCAAGTACGCTTTTAAAGGATGGAGATTGGGAAACTTGAGGGTCATTCGAAGGAATGAGCGGCCTAACGATTGAAGTTTGTCGAGGAGCGGCATTCTCCGGTTTTCTCGGTCGACGCTAATCCCGGCACGTGATTGGAAGGTGATATCGCAACTAAAACGGTAGACCAAATACCACTGTACCAAAATGGAGATCCCCTTAATGGGGTTTTCTGGTAATGGTTTGTAACGGCTGCGAACGTCGAGTTTCTGGCGAGTCACGGAGTGCTGAGATGGTGCTACGGAATTACGGTATTGGAGGGAGGCCCAGCCAGTTATTACAGAGACGGGAGTTATATCAGGGACACTCGGCGTCCAACTGGAGGGATATGTAGGAGATCGCCTAGGTCGCCCATTCCCATTCCCCAATGTGAAGTCCGTTTTTGTCGAATTTATATGCTTTACTGCATGACTTTAGACTCACTCAAGGTAGTGAGGCGGACACCCAATTCCCCATGTTCCCCGTATCAAGAAAATCACCTTAGTGTATACAACTAATTGTGCACATGTTGCATACTCATTCTTTAACGACTAAGATAGGCCGGATTTCAAAGCGCTGCTTCGTCGATTCTCTCAGCTTTTCGACCAGCTGCGGACCAATATCCTGCAGCAGCTTGTAAAGAGGGTCGTTGCTGAAAACGTCGCTATTCCCTTTCCACAGAAAGCCGTCAGACGCGTGATTCCAGCAAAAAGTTGGCCACTGTATGACTCCACACTCGGGCTCCCATCGCTGCTGAACTTTGATCTCATTGTCCTCGTGCCAAAATTCATCGGGCCGGGCTTCGACAATGAGAAGTATTTCATCAATGCCATAATACCAATGAAACAACTCTTCAAGGGCTCTAGGCTCCTTCATAATCAGTGCGCTAGGCACAGCAAGACGCCGGAAAGCCGGGGCGGGACAAGAGAGCAATTTGTTCTCAAGATCCGGCTCAAACATACGATCAAATGGCTCAACGTGAAAGTCATGCCATTGGTCTTCCGAGACATACAGCGTATCACGCTTTGGGTCAAATGAGCGGATAAAGACTTGAGACTGCGTTTCTCTGCTGAAGCGAATTGCAAGACCCTGGTGATGAATCCAGGACAAGACAGAACCGCGGGCTTCCTGATTGACATAGAACAGCGGGATATCGACTTTCAGAGGAGCCAGGCTGCCACAGTCGAACTCCATATACAAGTTATGTTCATCGTTATCAGGGTCGTAGTCTGGATCAGTTTCTGTTAGATGTCGTGCTCCCCAGCACCCTTTCTCGTAGAAGTATAGCGGCTGTCTGATTGATGGAAGAAGTGCCTCATGCCATATCTGAAGTCGAAGCTCCGTAGGAAGGAGCGCGAAGAGGGGAAACGCAGTCAATGCCATCGGAAATGACGTTTCGGAGGAGTATTTAGAGTCGTGTGAGATGGACCAAGAGCGAACACAGCAAAGCTCACTCCAATAATAAAAGAGAGAGATAGTTATAGTTGCATTAAATCAACTCGCGAGGATGGAGAAACATGAAACACGGAGTACGCGCCTCGCCAGCGACGTAAGTTGCCATTGAGTATGCGTGGTTCTGAAACGAACAATATTTGTCAGGAATACAGCTATCCCGGATATGGATGTAGCTGCGCATTAATCCACTCCAGAGCTCTCATCGGAAATTGATGGCTCTTCGATATATGGATTTGGCAAGAATCCTCCTAAGGCAGCACAATGTTGCTGCTACGAAGCCATCTGCAGGATTACTTTACGCGGCTATCCCGGATATGGTGATCACAGCGCATAAATCCACTCGCGTGCTCTCATTGGATATCGACCGGTCCTCGTTACAAGGATCTGCCAAGGAACTCCTTTATTAAAGCGCGCACAGTCTTGCACTATATTATGTATGGCAGCCTATGCCAGAGATTTCATTCCTAGATAGAGACACATAATACAATACAATACGCGTCCCACTCAGTCTCACACCTACTCTCTTGACAGAGAGAATATTAGCATCGAGCTTACTGTTACCGGATGGACTCATTCTTCGATTCCATGCCTAGCAGATGGCTTGTCCACCTGGTGAATAATGAATCTGATTAGCAAGCAGCGGTTGCTGGTTGACTTCGTTCTTGGCATCGGTAGATAGCGCTAAGCTCTCTGTGGCGGGAGTTAACTTGGCATATGGTGTGATGACTGGGTATATAAGATTGACATTCTCTACGCTCATTTAGAATACTTAGATAGCCAGTTGTTATCAATTCATAGCACCTCAGATTGGACACAGATACCTCTCTACTCGCTAGTGACAAGATTGCCCCTCTACCGACCTGACCATCCGCCAAACATAAACTAGTACTGCCGGTTTGTGAGTTGGGAACAACTAACCTAGGATTACTATAGGAACACCCGGTTCGTCACACGAAGATATTTTATATCTTTAATTATAGAATAGTGAATTTATTGCTTAATAATCTTATACTAAATATAATAGCTGTTTAACTATAACTAGCTGGATATAATTTAAGGACATTTACTTAAAGAATATTATTAAGCACTGCCCTTTTAATAATAACTAGTTTAAAAGCAGAGTTTCTTATATTAAATTAATATTATTAAGATTTAATATTATTATCCTAAGTATAATTTAACTATTAAAGCTATTACTAATTAAAAAATTCAATT
>JARFTM010000436.1:0-10918 GCA_030278935.1 Trichoderma polysporum | reverse complement strand
TCTTGGCTTCATCAAACAACACATCTCTCGTCCGAATAACCCGTCCTAGGGCAGGCACCCAGATCCGATATATGCTTGTTGCTTGATATCCTATTAGATATCCTATATTAGCTCTTGGCTCTAGCTTGTGAAGACACAACGCTTAGGCCCTTTTAGGCCTATAGCAGCAATAGCTACTGTAGCTATAAAGAAAACTACTACTTCCTTTGTCACAAGACATGTAGCGAACAGGGGTCAACACCTCCGGCTATTGGTTGATAAGCTTGATGTCTAGCTAGGCCGGTCTCGAAGGAACAAGACCACGTGGAGGTGACTAATAGCTATCTTGTTTTGCTAATAATTCTTCCTATGGAACTCATAAAGCGCAGGGGACAAAAAGAAAGAAGAAAAAAAGGGGGGGTGGGGGAAGAAACAAGAAAGACTCCTTATTCATTTCCAGGCGCTCTTTGAATATATGTGAACCAGAAAGGTAGAAAAGTGGGAGAAGAAATAAAATACTTAGTCAAGAGCCTCTTGTTTGCGGCCATAGAACCAATACTGAGCAGAGTAACCAGTGCTGTCTTGGCCAGCAGCCTTAGCGCAGCCGTGAGAGTTTCCACCGGCAGTCACGACACGGTAGATGAGAGTAGCGCCGCGAGATTTGCATTTCCGTCGAGAGCTAACCAGGCAACGGCGCCAGTCCCCGCTGGGCCAGGGTCAGCGTTACCTGGAGCTGGTACGGAAGCCTTCTTCGCTGCCACGACATTGATTCTGCCACGCTGCAGGATGAAGGTCGGGGCACCATCGGAGTTGAAAAAGTGGTGACCCAAGAAGGGGATGCTGCCGAACTCGCCCAGGTCGAGGGGCGCATCGCGAGTAAAGGGCCGCTTGAGCGAGGCGCCGGGACCATCTATGCTGACCCGCCCGACGGTCGATTGGTTGAAATGCAGGGGAATCTTGAAGTGCAAATTTCACAGCAACGAAGAATAAAAACACTGTTACGACCCAACACGCTTGGTCGCAACAAAGATACGTATCACGGATCAACCACGGACCGAATGACCAATCACAAATAGGTCGACAACGATTCAGCGTCGACCTTTGCGTAAGTCGACACAAGTCGACCTGACGGATGCGACTTACTATATAAGAACGCATAAATACACTCATTAGATAGCTTAGATAGTCAGTCGTTAACAACACAATAGTACCAGATACGAGTTACATCTTATCTACCAACTACGTGACAGCGCAACGTGCTCAACAGGATATCCTATCCCATCTGCCAACATAGACACACGCATCTATCCCTTAGGAATCCCCCTACCCTATAACGATAACCTAGGATCTAGGGAACGGATCGTCACAAACACCTTAACTAATATATGAGACAATATTTAAGACCTTAAAATATACTTAAGTTTAATCCTTAATTATTTATACCATGTTTAGGTTCTAGTTTGAGGTGTTAATATATAGTAGTATACTATCATTGACGGCAAAGAGATTTGGCAGATTGACCGGTCTGAGGAGAAAAGAGGTTTTGCGGATCGAACTGCCTTACAACACAAAACACAGCCAAGCAAACGTCAATGCAATTGATAAATCTGGCAAAACAGCTACAGCATCGACTGATGGTCGAGCGAATGTTACGACCCAGCTCTTATGGGCCGCAACAACGGGCCTACAGGGTAGGCCCTCACGGATAAATATAGGACCGGGTAGCCAATCAGGAACCGCGGCCTATGGAAAGCTAGGAAAACTAGCTTTCCACAACACCAAGGAAAGCAAGGAAAGCTGGCTTTCCACTACGATCCAGATACCCCAACTGGATATATAAGTTTACATTCTCGCACTCATTCAGATAGCTTAGATAGCCAGTTGTTAACACAGAATCAAGATTGGAATACCCTTCCAAAGCTTACCGACTGGTGACTATTATTGTGATACATTGCCTACGACCTACTAAGCCCATCCGCCAACATAAACCTAGTACGATAAAGGTTTGTCCCTTGGAGAATCCGCTGTGTTACTAATCTTTAGGAACACGGTTCGTCACAGCGAACCGAGCCCGATACGCAAGAGTCACATATACCCCTAAAGAAGACAAGCTTCTCAAAGACTTAAGGGTGGACAAGCGGCTTCGTGGGACGAAGTCTATAAACGGTTTAACGAGGTCTTTCCAGAGCGATCTCGCGCAAGCTTACAGGTGCGTTTCTCTACGAAGTTAAAGAAAGGGGTAAAGGCACGAGGTTAAAGGGCCATGTGGGAACCAAAAACTTTACTCTACATGCACCCTGAAATCTGGGGAATATTTCATGCTGTAATCTATTCTTTTCTTTTTCGCTGGTTCTTTATCTTATTGAAATGTCTAATCTTGAGATCTTGGCTACGCTAGGCCTCTGGGTTGAGCCTGAGGCAAGCATCCTTATTTGCGGTTATGATGAATGCAAGCGCGCTCTCTCAGTGAGTGATTCTCACGTAACAACACACTTATGGGGAAAACACAAGGTTCCCCTGGAGGCGAGAAGGAACCTCACGAAAACTTCTCAAGACACTCAATCTACAGCATCCAGACCAGGCGCCTCCCCGCAATGATAGATCCCCTGAGCATCCTCTACTACAAGTTTATGAAGGATTCGCTTGCTCCGGTTGTAAATTTCCTATCTCTGAATCTCCGACTTACGAAGCAACATTACTCTGATCCTCTACCTGCAGGCCATAGCTGCCCCTATAATAGCCATGAAACTGGGCAGAATCATCTTGAGATCGATCATGTTATTCAATATGTCTATTTACAAACGTGGGCACTTGGCTCAGTCCGGCAGTACTGGACCATTAAGCGGAACGGGAGTTTGCTCCGGCCAATCGGAGGCCAGGCAACTCAAGATCATCTTAAGTCTGTACAGCAGCGAGAGCGCCATCGCGATCACAGCCGAGGCTTCAGAAATCCGGCAGCGGCTCAAGACGCTACTACATCTTCACACCTAACGTTTGCCGAACAGCGGCCTTGGCTGGAGCGAACTGGCTGGATGGAGACATACAGGGGCAGGGATCGCGAGCTGCTTTCCGCCCTTGCAGGAATGCCTTCCCAACTGTCGCAGCGACGGCCTTTTATCCTCGCTCACGCGGTGTCGGTGGCCCATACAACGACATAATCAGCCCAGAAGGCGATGAGAGGAAGATTGCGGCTCTCCTTAAACTAGTGGATGTGATGATGGACCGGTGTGAAGAGACAGCAAAGAAGACAAGCCTCAATATCCTGTGCTGGCTCAAGAGTAGTCGGCCTCTGTCAAGCTATCCGAAGCCGTTCAGCCTAGTCCGCCAGCCTTTAAGCACGAAGAAATATCGGCTACTGCTTAAGAAAGCTTTGGTCTTTGTCTTTCGTGCATATCGATTGACAGAACTTGTTAAGAGGGTATTTCAAGTAGCTCATGTATGCATAAGCTCGTTTTACGTCGATAATAATCACTTGCGGGAGATTCTAAAAGAATCCACGGAAGCTTCAATCATGATTAAAGCCTCAATGGTTATTCGATCTACCATGCAAGTCGCAGTGCAGCCAGAGGAAGACTCTTTGGCCGCAATTCAACTCATCGTTAGCGTCAATGCATGTACCAGGCCTATCAATACTACATGGACGAAATTTGCCAAGGTCAAACCCTGGGGTTGGATGAAGCCATTCAAAACACTTAGTCGGCCTATCCTAGTGGTGGAGTATGGGAACCGATCTCTGCCGCAGTGGATCACTGGCTTGGAACCTTGTGGAAAATAAGCTGCAGTTTTAGAGCAACCAGGGCAATAGTCTTATTATTGAGATTTCGGTTATTTAAAGAGAAACTAATTCAGCTTGATACCATAAATAAAGTAGGTAAAACCGGCCGTGGAGCTACCAACAAACAGCTTGCCGCACACGATAAGCTTATAGCTCAGCAAGAAGCCTCCGGCGTGTGCCCTGTTTAGAAGGATGTCTATGAAGTTTTCGGGTGCTCCAGTGCCCTTTACCCAAACCAGGAATTCTCCTGCTAGCGGCAACCAAGTGATAGAAAGCATATCGAATTAAATTCTAATACCATGGTAAAGCTCAAGTCACCAATAGTGCATAGCAGGCTGCCTATCAATTAGCAAGTCAGATTACCATCAATGAAGGTTATCATCTTGGGCGTATGTATGAAGCGCAGTCTGCGGACGCTGAGAGACGTTCGCATGCCCACATCGATTTGCACCATCGCAATGCGCTAAACATCCATCATCAAAATAACGGCAAAGGTTAGATGCTGATAGTCCGATGTTTTATCTGCGACTGGTTCTGGCTCGTTCGACTGCCATGAATTAAAGGTGTCCGCTCAGATGCAGGTGGAGATGCCAAATGCCCAACCACGATGTGGTCATTGGCCGCCGTGTCTCCAGCTGCCGTGGGCAGCGTAGAAGAATATGGATGTGAGCTGCCGCGGGACTGGAGCAAATCTTGGCGACGTTTGTGTATTATATGCCTCAGCCGCCCTCCTCGGACCTTCTTCATGAACACCGGGTGGTCACGGATCTCCTCCAGTACTGTATTCCACCCGTATTGGCGGCTTTCCCCGGGGATACCCAACTCAGGGCTCTTTGTGCGGGGCCCCATACATAGAATGAGCTTGGTGATAAACTGATCTGGGATCAGGCGAATGATTACCGCCAGCGGTACTGCAAGAGCTCCAAGCAACACGCTCACTGCCCACTGAGAGGCCTGGTCGAGAGGCTGCACGGAAAAGGCTTTCCCGCCGAGAAAGATGATCAGGATCTGACCACCAACGATGATGAACTGAATAAAGATAAACCATCTGTTGCTTAGGATGCCCTCCATAATATTTAGACGATTGTCAATCCGGCGGCAGCTGCAGAAACCAGTCAGTAAGTGTCTCGACGAGGAGGAAACTCCACTACTTACTTATACTGGTTAAATATCTGCATGAAGACGAAGGTATTGAACACCACTGTCTGGATATGTCTGTTATCCCACATTGGGAAGATAGATTCGCCATTAAAGTTCAGGACGAGAGTTACAGCCAGCTGATATATGGCCTGTCCAATGATCATTTTCCACATTGTCAAGGTGATTAGCGGGGCAGATTTGGGATAGGGTTTCCGTTCGAGTACGTACGGCGAAGGAGGGTCCGTTGCTACAGCAATGTTAGGCAACCCGCAAAATTATAAAACATGGGAAAAGAATACCAAGTGCAAGAGCGGCGAAAGTGTCCATGATGAGGTTGACCCATAATAGCTGCACTGCGCTGAGGACAGAATCTTCGTCATTGCTGGCAACAGCCGAAACAAAGGTGAGAACAACAGCAGTGATGTTGACGGTTATTTGGAACTGAACAGTCAATTAAGCTTTGGGTCTTGGGGCAAGTTATATTGATCTTACTTGAAGGAATTTTTTGACGGCATCATTAACCGTGCGTCCCCATCCTATCGCCTTGACAATAGATGCAAAATTGTCGTCCATCAGGATGATATCCGAGGCCTCTTTGGCAACTTCGGTGCCTGTGACGCCCATTGCGAAGCCAACATCGGCAGTCTTAAGTGCCTGCGCATCATTCGTTCCATCTCCAGTCACGGCGACGGTCTCCCCCAGTATCCTGAGCTGGCTGACCAAAATCTTCTTGTCGTCTGGACTTGACCGCGCGATGACCTGTAGGCTTGGGATGAGCTCATTCATCTGATGAGAGCTTAACTGGCGGAATTTGGGCCCTTCGATGGCGACACCACCAGGGGTGTAGATACTGCATTGCTGGGCGATGGCTTTGGCCGTGACAATGTTGTCGCCGGTCACCATCCTGACAAAAACGCCAGCCCGCTGACACTGCTGGACGGCGTCAGCGACTCCTTGGCGGACGGGGTCCTGGATGCCGAAGATGCCTATAATCGTCATGTCCTTAAAGATTGGCTCAAAGACCGCCCTTTCGCAGTCATTTTCGTCCGTCGGTGTCCCATGAGGCGGCCATTTTTCGAAGTCCCGGTGCACAAGAGCGATACATCTCAGAGAGCGAGACGCGTAGTTGGTGATAATGGCATCTAGCGCGGCCCTTTTCTCCTCGGAGAGCGGTGACTCCGCCAGACCATTGGTTGGATCCTGCACTATCTGTGTCGATTGGTGGAGTAAGATCTCTGCAGCACCTTTAACCAGCATCCGATACTTTCCGTTATCCGTCCGGACGACCACCGCCATGCATTTGCGGCTCGAATCGAACGGGAACATTTGCACAATCTTCGTGTTTGCTCTCTCCTCGCTCACTGGCCCAAGCCCGAGTTGCTCTCGCGCGAATGACAGCAACGCCGTCTCTGTCTTAGATCCAATAAACTTGCCGACTCCGTCGTGGTCACTCTCGAACGCAGTTGAGTTGAGCACGATTGATTGGAGTAAGTGGTTTTTGACCGATGTAGAAAGCGTGGATATAAAGTCCAAGACTGAAAGGCTCCCTGGGTCTGGTGCGCTGGCCGCATCATTCGAAGACAGTTGGTCTCCAAACCTTGACGTGGTGCCTAGAGTCGCAGCCACGACACTCATCTTGTTCTCGGTGAGCGTGCCGGTCTTGTCGGAGCATATGGCCGTGGCATTTCCCATGGTCTCACATGCCCGGAGCAAGCGCACGAGGTTGTTGTCCTGGATCATCCTTGTTGTTGCAAAGGCGAGAGCGAGCGTGACCGCCAACGGCAGCCCCTCAGGCACTGCTACGACAACCACGGTGACGGCCACGATGAATATTCGGAGAAAGGCTTGACCTTTCGCCTCCGGACCGCCCTGAATGTCCTTGAGGCGGACCAGAAACTTGATGAACAACACGACGAACAGTACCAGGCCTGCGGTAAGGCCGACCTTGGCAATATAGTCCGCCAGCACGTTTAGCTTGATTTGCAACGGGGTAGTCTCGCCCTCATCCTGGAGAGACATCATCGTCCGGCCGTACGTTGTGTGGACACCGGTAGCAGTGACCAGAAAAGTCCCCATCCCCTCTTCAACCTTGGACCCCGACATGATGAAGGGATCCATCTTCTTTAGGTCTGTGTTCTGTTCAATAGCCCAGTAGACTTTGTCGCCGGGGGTTTTCCGAAGGAGATCTGATTCGCCCGTTACTGAAGACTCGTCACATTTGACGTCGTGTCCGTTGATCAGGATCCCATCGGTTGGGATGATATCGCCCGGTTCCAAGTACACCACGTCCCCAACAACAATATCATAGGTCGACACCACCGCTGGCTTACCTGATCGGATGACCTTGACATGTCGATCCTCTTTCTTCTTGTTAAGCTTCGCGAACTGCCGTTCCTTCTGCCAATCATTCGCCGCGCCGACGGTGACAACAACGATGATCGCAACGATGATCGCGGCACCCTCCACCCATTCCACACCCGTTGCTCTCAAAGATTGGGGAATGCCCACGGCGAGGGAGATAACAGCAGCAATTGATAGTAGGATTAGCACCTTGTCATTGTACGCGATCCACACGAGCTCCCAAATGGATTTGAGCTTCTTCTCGGGAAGCTTGTTGATTCCGAACACCCGCCGCCGGTCCGCAAATCGGTCCTCTGCCTGCTTGATTGCCGGAGCATCCACAATGGCATCATGCGGTGGCGCCACTGAAGAGGCCGACCTGGTTGGACGCACGAAGGTCCGTGGAACCATCTCGTCAACACTCACCGTACCGTCCAACACTGTCTCGTCCATGCTCAAGCCGCTCCGCACGTCGGTTCGCAGCCCTTTCTCCAGCCCGCGCAGTCCACCAAGAGTGCCGAAAGCTCCCAAACTCTTGGGGTTCAGGAGTTTACTCAGCTGGTCAGGTGAAAAAGTAAACTTGCTGTTCTTTACTTCGGGGTCGGGTTCCCTGCTGGGGTCCGGTCTGGTTGTGCCTTCATCGCCGGCGTTGTCCTCGCCGAGCGCTCTGCGAGACGACGTCGGCGCATCGGTGTCTCCATAGTTATTCGATGTTTGAGTGCTGTACTCTGGTTGTACTGGATAGCCACGAGGCTGCGTAAAGGGCATGGACCGCAAGGGAGAATGGGGCTCAGTCATGTTAGTTTTTGGCGAGAGGAGATTGTGCGCAAGTGTATACCGCTTTGTTGAACAGGTCTTCAGCAGGAGCACACGTTCAACGGAAGTTTTGATGCAGAAGCTCAATGTAGAAGGAGTAAGGGGGTATGGGGCCGGCGCCTCAGAGAGCTTATCCGAAGGACTACCACGGACGAAGAAACGACTAAGATAATTATGAGGGGCGAGCGGCCCATTCAACCAGGAGGTCTAGTGTAGTGCCCTATACTTGCTGGTGACTTGCTAGTAGTTCTCATGAGATAGAGAGTTGTTGAAAGGTTACTAAAATTGATGTCATTATGATTCAACGGTCGGCGATTTATGGTACACGACTAGAAGAAGCTAAATATTAAAACTAGAAGTACATACTACCGCCAACTGGAGGTGTGCCAAGCATCGCTACGTACTCCTCACATACCTTGATAATTTCCCCTTTTAGTCTTAAGGGGACATTGTCAATCTGTCTGACGTAGATGTATAAAATACAACACGTCCTATTCAGCTGGAAACTAATGTAGATCTGCTTATGTAGTTTCATTCTCATCGATCTGATCCCTCGAAACCTGCTCTGCTCCAGTACTATTTGCCTCCAAGCATTGTGTCTGTGCAAATAGAATATTGTGATATATCACATAATATTGTCATGCGCCAACCCAATAGGCGCAGGAATAGTTCATGTCTGGTAAGAAGCACGATGAGCAAATCCGACACGGATGCCTCGAGAGGCGAGTCATCTGCTCGGAGGTACACAAGTGGGTTGCCCAGAAACGGAATCGATTATTGATAATCTTGATCGCGCCGCGGTCACGCCAGTCCAAGCCGACGCGTGAAGGAATCCAAAGTTTAAATGCATTCCACCAAATAATATGTTTGTTTGTTTGTTTGTTTTAACATTAACGACCATAAGTATCTAGTACCAAATAATATGACACTAGAATCTAAGTTTGACAACTGACGATATTCTAAAAAGCATCCTGAAGAGAACTTACCTTCAGGATATAGAATGTGAATACCATACACTGCAATGCAAGCTAGAGTATAAAACTAAAGGAGCAAGAAGAACAGAATGCTACTCTCCAAGGCTGCATTAATAACCTCAACAGTTGGTTAGAATTCTTAACCCTCAAGTAATATGTGCCACGCCGAATCTGAGAATCGGTCTCGACGCTTCCTACAGGGGTTCTAATTCGACGCTGTGTCCCAGTGGGTTGTCTATCCACCCCAACCTACCAATGGTCAACATGAGTGGTGATTTAGTCTGGTTTCTTGGGTTCTTCACAGGGCGACAGAAGTTGCTACCCCGCAGTATGACGGATTCTCTACGGGGGTATAACAGAGAGTCTTTAAAGAGATGCGCAAAGTTGATGCGCCACATGCTTGAGGGTACCCCGCCATCCCCACCCATTTGTAACTGTTTACCTACTCTTTCATTATCATCATCATTAGGGCATGGTAGATGCAATAGAAAATCATTCACTAAAGCCAATATCACCCGAAGATACATAGGTATCCATGCACAAAACAGCTAGGAAAAAAAATACAAATAGAGACTCATGAAAACTTCATCTCCCGTTTTACAACTCAATACTTTTTTTTTCAATGGCTGGTCCTGCTAGCTACGGATTTGATAGCTCTGTATTTGCATGTAATAGACGTAGTGTATTACTAGGTATGGGATATATGACGCTGGAGCCTACACGCGCGTAGCGTCTGTTGTCTTCTCCGGCTTCTCTAAGGGTTTTCCTGTCTTTTGATCCATTATCTCGCAAAGGTGACTCTTATTTTCCGTGTCGCTCTCGTTCTCCGCCCTTTGTAGGCCTGTATTTGCGCCCTCGTCAACGTTGCTCTGGCTGGGTACGGGGCAAAACGGCTGGGATACAGTCACCCGACGTGGGTGTTGACTCCCTGTAGAAATGGCGCCCATGCTCGAAGGTTTGTGGGCCTCTGAAAGTGCAAAGTCGCCGGAATCGAAGTATTTTCTATCCTATAACTGATGGTTAGCCAAGTTTAGTTCGCGATAAATAATATATAATAGAGAGACCTAAAATTTGCGTTTACATACCTCCAGTTGATGGCCAAGAAGATGGCCCCGCGTTGGCAATCTTCCGTAAATTTTCTGGAGATGCGTTGTTTTCTCACGCTTCCTCAACTTGCAATGTTAAAAATTTCGAGAGTCATTCGAGAATGGAGGGGTATGGATACCCAATATACTTACAAGAGAATCTTCCTTACTTTGAGTTTCCATGACAAAGGGTCGTTTTGATTTGTGAGAAGTTCCTAAAAAGAAACAGGGGATTGTTAGGAATAGAATCTTGCTTTAGTCGTAGCCCATTAATCGCGTCTGCACATGATCCCTATCTCATTATCCCCATCTTTGTTAACAAATCAAGCACCTTGGTTGGCTATTTGTTTGCGGACTTAAGCATGATGTCATCTTTATTCTCTGCCTCTTAGCGGATCTGCTACTGATTGTACCGACGCTTTGTTATTGGCAACATATGTATCTTAACTAGGGGACTGAAAAGTATAATTGCTGACTGTAGCTGATACAGTGTAAAGGGAGGAAGTGTTACGACCTGGTTCAACGTAACTGCGAATCCCTTACAGGCAGCTGGTTCCGTTACAGTAACTGCTACAATAGTGGTTATTGGCCTAATCTTTTGCCCTGTATGGCTTAACGGTATAACGGATCGTTACAGGAAGTGGCCATGAAATACCGCCCCTTGTTGTTGTATTACTAAGGAACTCTTCCATTTGAAAGAAGTAGATTATTAAAGCTGCTGTATTAATTATCTTTGAAATTCATCGGATTGGTAAAGTGATGAAATTTTTTTTTTTTTTGGGGGGGGGGGGGGAGGGGGGGGTTTAAAT
>JARFTM010000435.1:0-10922 GCA_030278935.1 Trichoderma polysporum | reverse complement strand
TTAATAATATTAAGCTTTAAAAAGCATTTTAATGTTAATTTAATATTAATAATTAATTATTTAAATTATTTCAAGAAATATAAGAATATAAACTTATATATTTAATTAAGTTATTTTAAATATAATAAAAAGCTAGCTTTTTTTAGCTTTTTTAGCTCTTTATAACCTATAGTTCTTAATTAATTCCTTAGTTTTATATTTATCTACAAAGGCCTACCCTATAACCCTGTTGTTGTAGCTTATAAGAGTTATGTTATAACATCGTTATAGAGGGACTAATAGTTTAGATAAAGTAGTTTAGTCCCCCTGTTTCTTACTCCACCTAGCTCTTGGCCAATAGCAGTACACCAACCGGCTAATGTCAGCTGGTAGTTTGGCCTAAACCACCAGCGGCCTCTCGGTTAGGCGTTCAGGTTCCTGCTATACTACCTGTACCTAGCGCGCAGCTTGGGCGGTGGCATGTCCTGCGGATTGCCTGCATAGGTATTTTAGTCTAGAAGGGGAATGGAATCGTGACGCTATTTCCATGGCTGGTATCCTTCAACTCTCTCTCCCTCCCCGCACCTCCTCTCCGGCCCCCGTCTCCGCCCCGAGGCATTACCTTATCTAGCAGGTACCCCGCCTTGTAGGAGCTCACTGTCTTCCTACTCTAATGGGTATCTCATAGGGCTGCATTCAACACAGCCTTGGCACACATGGCGACGATTCAGCAACCCAGCATTACAACTCATGCTTACAAACGAAGCGAGCCACTCGCAAAACGCCGACGCACCAGTTTGGCGTGCACAGCATGTCGCCTCCGGAAGTCGAGGTAGGAGAATCCAAGTCCAGACACGTGTCACGCGTCGTTGGAAAGCTTTGCTGAGAGACCTTCCTCTAGATGCGATGGGTTACGGCCTTCATGCGCAACGTGCGCCTCACTCGCCCTTGAATGCCAATACGAACCAGCTGAGTCCACAGCAAATGTTCTGGTCAGGAAGGCACAGGTCTCGAATCTCGAACAGCGA
Source organism: Trichoderma polysporum (assembly GCA_030278935.1). NCBI lineage: Eukaryota > Fungi > Ascomycota > Sordariomycetes > Hypocreales > Hypocreaceae > Trichoderma > Trichoderma polysporum. The sequence goes on along the minus strand of JARFTM010000435.1, from coordinate 9,915 downwards.
CTTGAAGCCGTTGAGGGCTCTCTACAACGACTTGAAGGTGTTGAACGCGCTCTGCAACGACACGACGACCTGCTGACGGGACATCTCTCCAGATGCTCGACCTCTACTGACGCAGGCTCCAGAGGACCGTCTGCTGACCACTTGAGCTTCGACGCAGGAAGCCGGGCGCATGATGGAATTCAGCTTGAAGCGGCGGGCGAGGCGCACCAAGGTTCAGATGAGGCAAAAACTGATGGCCTTGCCATTATATTTGTGGATGAAAAGGACCAAGCATTCTACGGCGAAACTTCTAATATGATATTCATTCGTTTCCTGCTGCGAGCCTTCTCGGTGGCTTCGAATACCAAGGAGCATGGAGCAGCCGTACCCAGCAAAGAAGATGGCGCTGCCAGGTTCAATCCGGCTTTCGCTTCCCCGCAGACCTCACCATCAACTATGGAAACCCCCAAGAATGCTCAAATCTCCCATTCAACACTGCCTGTAGGCGACGAGATGGATTCTCTGCTCGATACATACTTCAGTGTCTACGGCTCGCTCTTTCCTTTCTTACATGAGCCGACATTCAGGGAGACGTACAATGAGTATAAGGCAAATGGCTTCGCTAAAGTCCGTAGGACTTGGCTTGGTCTGCTAAATATGACTTTCGCAATGGCTAGCAACGTTGATCAGAGGGCTGATGTATCAGTGACGGAGCGCTCAAGAAAGTCATACATCTTCTTTATGCGGGCGGCAGCTCTTTGCGGCGAACTATCAATGCGAACTGTTAGTCTTGACATTGTACAATATCTCTTACTAGACGTCCTCTATCTTCAAGGTACACAACATTCAGTTCAAGCTTGGAATATGCATGGGATACTGGTCAGAACTGCAATTGCTCTAGGTTTACAATCCGAGAAATCAGGGCAAGGATTCGACCACATTCAGCAAGAAATACGTCGACGCACCTGGTATACGATATACTGTCTAGATAATCTCCTAAGCGTTACTTACGGGAGGTCACCTTCAATACCAGCGGAACACATGGTGGTACAGCTCCCATCGCCGTGGATATGCACAACTGACTTGTCGCAACAACAACATCAAAGCGGCACAGACATCAACACAGAATTTCTTAATGCTACTGTGAGGTTGCATATGATCATGGGCCGATCTGTCACCGACCAATACGGCATGAATCTTGGGCTTATAGATCAGAATCAGGAGATGGATGAGACCACTGCAATTCTGGTCGCAAATAAAATACGACAAGAGCTTCAACGATGGGCTTTTAGCTTACCGCCACACCTAAGCCTATGCAAGCCTGGGTCAGAAATTCTCTTAAAGAGCACAGATTTAAACCGATTACGCGTTATCCTCACACTCCGACATCATTTCGCAAGTATTCTAATTCACCGACCACTGCTTTATGCAACACTTTATTATTTAACTACAAGAGAGGAACCCTCAGGAAGCACTCTACCTTATAAAATCCAACTTGCAATCGCTGAAGCCCATGAATGTATACGGTCCGCTGAGAGCACGATCGAGATAGTACATACAATCCTCAGCGCCCAAAGGAGCAGCCACAGCAATCTAGGGGTCTGGTTCTTTACGCTGTTTTACGGTGCGTTAATCCAAGCCCTTGTCTAGGGGTTGTATCGACTAACTGTGCGGCACATTTAGTCTTTACTTCATCATTAGTGATACTTGGTCGCTCCGTATTAGCTCACCATGGAGTCCATACCGACGAGGATGCTCCAGGCAGATCTGTCCAGTCTTTGCTCGCGAAAGCTGTCGAATCTCTTGACAAGCTAGAAAAGGGCAACCGCCTGGTATACAATTGCGCAAGATTTATCAGACAACTTTCCGAACGGCAAAGTCGTCAAGGTGCGTGGCCAAATACATCCGTTTCTTCGTTTTTTTCTTCCCGGAAGGCTAAAGCGACGGGAGCTCTCCCTGTAGCTGCTGAACAGCTCGATGCTCGACATCGTCTTAATACTGAAACGCAAAGTAACGACTCAGCCTACGACCAGAATTTGCCTACTTTGATGGGAGGCCCGCTTGAGACAGCGCAATCCCTTATGTCAGAGATGTTTGATCCATTCCTAGGTGATTTCAGCTTTAACATCGAGCAGCAAGATTTGTAGCACTAAAGTACTTCATTAATTATAACCGTATCAAGATTCTTAATGAGACGTTCTTTATATGTCTATAATTAATCGCGGCCCAGGTCTGCAGACCACATTAATCTATTTTAATGAGATATTTAGCAGGCCGGCGAAGCCACCCTGCCCTGTGACTAACACTAGTCGGCCTACGAATCAACATCCTGCTTTGTGGGCGTGTGATTTTAATTGACACAATATTTACCTCGCGGCTAGCGAAGCTGGGGGAGGAACGCTCTGCGGGGAATCGCCATGGGGAGATGAGCCTCGGGATAGTGTGGTCTCATGGTCCATCCCGCCGAGGAGTGCAGTGCGATGGTTAGCTCCAGTGTGACCAGAATCTTGCCCGAGAATAGATGGCCGCCGATCAGGCGTCCATCTGGACAGGCGAAGAGCGCATGCACGTGGGCAATCGCCTCACCCTCGTCCGTGTAGCCGAGATGACCGCTGATTGTGCCAGTCTCGAGCGGGTCCCCACGGCGTGTGACCTGGCGCATATCCAGATCACCATTTGGGTGGTAGAAAGCCTCGCCGTAGACTGCTTCGGAGAAGCTGCCGATTGCGGAGACGATAGAGCCACCGGATGCTCCCGTTGCCCTGAACTCTTCGAGAAGACGGGGGGTGAAGTCCTCGCCGAGGCCGAGCCTGAGTATGCGGAACTCAGTTGGGCTCGCGACGATGCCAGCCTGCGGAGTTTCGCAGGCCGATACCTCGGGATGTTCTGCCAAGCCAGTTGGCCGAGAAGACCTATCTTGAGATGAAGCAGATCCTTGCATGTTGAGCCGAACCGAAACGAGACTGCTCCCAAAGTTTCAGTTGATGCCTCCAATTTGAATAAGTTCGATCTTGCCCGTCTCTATGGGCATAGAGGTAAGGATGAGGACGAGTAAGAAGAAAGACGCTTGATTCAATCAGCTGCTACAAGGGCAGACAAATCCACCGAATAATGATTCAATAATTTACATACATGAAAAGTTTGGGAGCAATAAAGAGAGAAGGCTGGCCTCTATATGTACTGCACAACCTGTAGGGACAGGTGGACGCAGGTTTATCGAGCGTCTGTGCCATTCCTGTAGGTCGGTCCGACCAGGGTTTAGCGTATTGGAAATGATCAGAACATCAGACGACAGCCAATCGGCTTCGCTGCCTCGAGTTGGCTAGGGATTTCCCCAACGGTGGCCTGGGGCTGGGTGGCTCCACCTCAGATTAGTGTGACAGCCTCGGGCTTCCGGCTAGTGGATATCATTCCATTATTCGTTATCCGCAAGGGAATCATGTATATCTACACCAAGAATTGCCTCCTTACATTAATCAATCTCTCAGTCGCACAACGATCCTAGAGGAACGCTAGAAGCTAACTCGGTCACGTACGCTATTGATTATCATGGAAAGCCTTTACTCTTTCCTTCCCGCCTCTGCCATTGTGACGCAGGAGTCGGATCCATCCGCGTACAAGAACTTGACCACATGCTGGGCGGAGCAACTGAACCTTCACCCTCAGGCCGTCGTCGCCCCTCCGGATGTACAATCGCTCTCCAAGACCGTCAAATATCTCTATGATCATACTGAGCTTGATTTCACGTTTCGCGGAAATGGCTACTGTTCGCTACCAGCCAAGGATGTCCTGGTCAGCATGCACATGTTTGATGAATTCACCCATGACCCCGATAACCAGACCATTACTGTAGGCGCTGGGCAGGCTTGGAGGACCGTATACGAGAAGGTGGATGTAGTTGCTCCTAACTACTTAGGTATGTGGTGCGAGTTGGTCCCTATGTGAAGGTTGAAGTGTGGTGTTAGACTATATGAAGGTTTCTAACTTCCTTGGTGCAAAGTCGTCGGAGCTCGTACACCATCAGTAAGCGTCGGTGGCACTATCACGACAGGAGGCTTCTCGTGGCTCTCAGGCAAACTGGGCTGCATTTCAGATTCTCAAAACATGATTGATTGTGAGGTTGTCAAATACGACGGCACCGTCGTTTGGGCCTCTTCCGAACCCGGATTACTATGGGCAATCCGCGGTGGTGGTGGTGGCTTCGGCGGTAAGAACTCTGGCCTTGACTGATCCTGGGGCCGGCCTCGGCGGTATGTTTGCGAGACAAGAACTGATTCGTCATATTTTGTAAGCCATTACCAGAGTCGTTTTCCGGTTGCACTCAATTTCTCGAAAGCTCTACTACGGGACTGTCACCGCCCCGATGTCAGCATTGCCCGAGGTTGCGAGCCGGGTCTCGAAATTCTCAGCTTCCAGTGTAGACTCCGGCGCCTCTTTGTTCATGTTTATTGAGAAAAAAAAGTTCGAGGCAATGCACGGGACCAGCGGCCAAGACGACGTCATTGTGTTCCAGTTATTTGACCCTAACGGAGCGGCTCATGGTCGCCAAACCTTCTCGTGGGTGCTTGAGTTACCAGGGGTAGCGGACTTCACCAAAGAAGGGAGCATGTTGGATGTCATCGGAAATCAAGGTTGGTTTTATCTATCAAATCACTTTTGTATTGTGTCCTGTGTTCCCGCATGAATGAGCTAATAGTGTCACTGAGACCGTGCATCCGAGCTGATGGGCACGTCGAGGCAATACTGGGCAGCTGCTATAGTGCCTGAATTTGGTGCATCCCAATTGGAAACCTGTGTAAAATGGTTCCAGGACCTCGGCAAATACGGTGAATCTATCGCCGAGAAAACATATATGGTTTACGAGCTCTTTTGCACCGTGAGTAGCTCCAAGACGACAAAAGTCTGCTTGAACTAATCGATATGGCCAATCAAAACAGAACGAATCGCCAACTCCTAAACAGCAAGCCTGGCCAGGTCCGCGTGGTTGTAAACATATGCTCATTGTCGGCATCGGTGGTGATGTGGATGCTTCTGAGAAAGAAGACCAGACCGCTCGAGAGCTGGCACAGAGCGCCCCGTCTTTGTTGGTGGGCGACGATCCCCGCATCACCACACCTCCCAACGCAGTCGAGGAATGGTCTGATGTTTCGAAGGTAAATCCAGCCCCCACTCCCACCCATATGATGTCATGATTACTGCGTGACTGACTGGATTCCTTCAATGAAGATCTATGGCGATAACTACAAGGACTTACTTGAGCTGAGAGTCAAGTACGACCCTCAGCGACGCTTTAAGGGTCGTGTCAACGTGGTCTGATCTCCTATCGACTCAGCGCTCGTAGAGGGAATTATAAGGCTCACAGCCCGCGAATCACACGGGCGAAAGGCAGTCCCCGGACGCACGTACCTGATCAGGGCGGGTTGTGGGGAGAGGTTGAAGCTAGGAAATTGTTTCGAGTATTCGAATGTTACAATCTTGCTCTTACCAGAAGCGCTGGTGAGAATACACAACTACGTAGCTTGGTTCAGCTAGAACATTGTATATGTCATATGTGCTCCCTATGTCTATCCGGGCGGGTGTGTAGGCCCTGAGTCTCAGTTCTTGCTTCCATAACCATCTAGTGTCCCCGGTTGGTGTTTCCACAAACCTCCACACTGTTTTCCACAGAGGAATACTGTGCGTCTTATACGTATACCTGTGGTTGCACATCGTCCAACCGAATAAATAAATATATGCAAGGCGATGAACGCCTTTGGGTGTGCATGGTCCAGGCACGGAATCGTATAACCCTAACGCTGCCTCCCCCCCTCTTTCCAAAGTAAATATATGTGACGAACCGTGTTCCTAAAGATTAGTAACACAGCGGATTCTCCAAGGGATAAACCTTTATTATGCTAGGTTTATATTGGCGGATAGGCTTAGTAGGTTGTAGGCAATGTATTATAATAGTAATCACCAGTAGGTAAGCTTTAAAAGAGTTATTACAACCTAACTCTTATGGTCGCAACCACAAGCCTACAGGGTAGGCCACACCGGATTAATAAAAGACCGACTAGCCAATTAAAGGCTCCTTAAGCAACTCAATCATCAAGTACATCAAGTCACACTTAAGCAACTTGATCGTCAAGTACATTAAGTTACATCCAGCCAACTAGATATATAAGTTTACATTCTTATATTTATTTAGATAGCTTAGATAGCTAATTATTAATATAGAATTAAGATTAAAATACCTTTTTAAAGCTTATATACTAATGACTATTATTATAATATATTGCCTATAACTTATTAACCTATCTACTAATATAAACCTAGTATAATAAAGGTTTATCCCTTAGAGAATCTGCTGTATTATTAATCTCTAGGAATACAGTTTGTTATACATTAACAACTCTTGTTTAGATGGTTTACCAGGCCATAGGCAATACTAAAAACTTTAAAATAAGTGGAAATAATGCTATATAACAAGACCTACCAGTTATAAGACCACCACTTACACTAAAATCAACCTTAAAAGAGGCCTTAACCTAAATGCAGTAAATAAATGCAGCTATATATACCTTAATAGACCAACAAGTCTATAACAAGACTATAATCAACAATCAAGCTGCAACTATTAATACTCTTTATGCAATTATATAGCAAATGCAAAATATACTAGCGGTTAACCTACTAGCAGCAAACCCACCTGCTGTATATAATATTATACTGCTAAAATAATAAATTAAAGAAACCATTAAACCACCTTATCTAAAGAAGTTTAATAAAGACCTATATAAAATTTAAAAATATTTCCTTAATATATACACTTACTTTAACTACTACTTCTTAATTACCTTTACACCTTATAAATTTAAGGCATGCATTTAGTATGCAGGCATAAGACTTAAAAGAGCGGCTGCAGAATGGTTTAACTTAATCCTTAAAGACTATTAAAACTATACCTTAATCTTATACAACTGCAAGATAATTAAAGTCTTTACCTTATATAAGAACTATAAAAATAAACTTAAAGCAATATTTAGAGAAGTAAATAAATAATAAAATGCTAAAAGAAAGCTTTATAATATAAAATAAATTAAAGCACTTTTTAAGTATATAGTTACCTTTATTTAATTACTTATTAAAGTAAATTAAACTAAAGAATTAAAAAAAGATATATATTATTATAGCCTTAAGTCTAAAGTTAAAAATAAACTATATAAGGTCGACCGATCTAAAGAAACTTTTAGCTAATTTACCTAAAAGGCAATTAATATTAATAACTGCTAATAAGAAAGGAAGTAAAAAAAAAATAAAAGAAATTAAGTACTTTGCATTAATATATCCTTAATTAAGGGAAAAAATAATAAGAATATATTGCAAGCAGCAATAACGGCAAGCCAGGAAGAATAGACCTTAATACTATTAACTTTAAGAAATCCTTTAGCACTTGCAACTTCTACAGCAAGAAAGGCCATAAAGAAGATAACTGCTATAAAAAAAAACCTTAAAGTAAATGCAACTTCTGCAGTAGAAAGGGCTATAAAGAAGAGGATTGCTATAAAAAGAAAGGAATTAAACCATAAGAAAACAAAGATAAAGGAAAACCTAAACTTGCTAAAACCTAGATTAATATAATTAAGGAAATACTATATAACAGCCTTAGCTAGACAGCCTGCTATAATAATAGCTGCGCTACTTATAAAAGCAGTAAAGATAGATCTAACTGGTATTTAAGGAAGCCTAAATAAAAAAAGGAAGTTAAAATTAATACCTTAAGCTTTTATAAGCAACTAAATAAATATAAATATAATAATAGAGGGATCGCCGATAAAGATCTAAACTAGCTAGTTAAATAATTAAAAACTTAGGCTATAAGTCCTATACCTCTTGACCAGCAAGAGCAGAACTTATATATATTAACTTTATTATTAAAAATTATCGCAAACTTAAATTATAACTTAAAATATAAAGTATGCAGATCTACAAAACTAACCTAAATACACTAGTATATAATATACTTAATACCTTATTAACTTAATAAAGAATTAAAGATAAAACTAACTCTATTAAAAAAGGAAGAAGTTTAAAAAAAATAGATATTACTTTTATAGATTAAAAAACACTTTATACAACTACTAGGAAGTTATATATACCTTATAAAAACTAGGAGTTAAAAGCCTATTAAAAAGGCAATACCCTTTAAAAGAAAAATAAGTAAAACAATCTATTAAAAAAATCTATAAAAGAAACCCTGCAATAAAGGAACTTTAAACTACCTTATATAAAAAAAACAATGCTTTAAAAACCTTTAAAAGAATAATTTAAGAAATATATCGCTTATTAAACAATAGATAAATAAAATAATATATTTATTGCCTAATTATAATAAATAAATAATTCCTAAAATAAGAAGAAGTATAGTTTAACCTCGACCTATATAAAATAAACCAGGACTATAAAAAAGAAAAATAAAATTAATGCAATAAAAAGTACTATAGGAAATATCTTTATAATAAATTAAATAAATAGCATATAAACAACAATAGCTGCGGCCAACTATAATTAAGCAGGTGTAATAAGACATACTGCTAAAAGCACTTATATTATTAGGTAATAAAGTGGCATATATAGGCCGATAAGGCAAAAAGGGAATAAAGGAATTGCAACCAAGACTATTTCTTAGACTGCAATAAAACCTATTGCTAAAAATATAAAAAAGAAAAATATTAACTCTATAGCCTTACTAAATACTTAATTAAAAAAGGCTATAACCTTAAAATATATATTAACTATAAATAAGGAAATAAAACAGCAATTAAGAAATATTATTAAATAATATAAGGAAGAAATAAAGACATAAATTATAAATAGTGTCTTAAATATTAAACCACTATATAAGAAATAACTAAGTTAGATGACATTAACATCGACTTAGTAAAAGGAATTAAGAAAAAGCTATTAGTTATTAGACTCTTAGCCTAACAACCAGTATAAATATACATAGATAGTAGATTAAATAGAAATTTAATCTTTAAGGACTTAATAATTAAGCTTTAGCTACCTTAACTTACTAAAGTATAACCATTATATATTATTAATATTGCTAGCGTAGATATAGGATTAATTATTAATAAAGAGACTAATTATCTTCTTTTTATAATCGCCAACTAAATTAAAAAACTCTAGTTTAATATTATAAAACTCTTAGACTGCGATATATTGCTAAAATACCTTTAGTTAAAAATAATAAACCTTATAATAAACTAAAAAACTAAAGAAATTAAATAAGACTTTAAACTTAATTTAAAATAACTTGGCCAGGAAGGGGGCAAGAGCGAAGATGCGCTAAAAGCCAACTTAAAGACCTTATGCAACTAAAAATAAAAAAAAAATAAAAAAAAAATTAGCAAAATAATAAAGAGATTATAAAAAGGTTAAGATAAATATAGAAAAATCTCTAATACTACCTTAATATAATAATTAATAAATAAAATCTAAGAAAGTAAAGATTAATTAAATTATTATAAGATTTTAGATAAAATTAAAAGCTTTAAACTATATATTAGCAAATGCTAAAGAAAAAAAAAATTAAAAGAACTTAAGACTTTATTAATAAAAATACTGCAATAATACTATAGGTATAAAAAGTTATATAGCCTTATATTAAAAATAAAACTACTGCTTTATTTATAATAAGACTATTGCATTAACTTAATAAATAAAAAAAGCTTAAAGTTTTATTTAATTTATAACTTAAGCTAAATAAAGCTTATAATACTTAAAAAATAGCTATAAGTTTAATTAAAATTAAGATATATTAAAAGGTTAACGTACCCCACCACCGAGCGGCGCACACCCCCGAGCGGCGCACTTTCAATCACAAAACGTACATATTACCTTCTATATTAAAATCTTCTACAATTCATTATGGAATCTCTTCCAGCTGAATCT
>JARFTM010000434.1:0-11101 GCA_030278935.1 Trichoderma polysporum | reverse complement strand
TGATAAAATTGGTGTAATAAATTGTGCCGCTTATTGTGGTGTTTCGCGGATTTTGTGGCCAACTAGAAGGCTATCGCCTTCTAGTTGGATACTGTAAGCCCCGCTAAAAGTTATACCAACGGGTAGTTAAATAGTTAAAGTGTTTTTGGTGGTTGGGCACCTAAAAGGTGGGGTACCTGTAGGTGTAGGAGGGAAGCTTGACTGACTCCTGGTATATTATTGCGTTGTTTTGAATAACTCTTCCTCATTGTGAATCCAGTGGATAATTTGGTAGTATTGAAGGAGATAATTGTGATATATCAGCTATCGATGAGGTTTGTGGACGTTTACACCCCATTGTGATGGAATTTGGAGGATTTTACGTTGATAAAAGTAAGCCTGTTGTGTTAGCTTGGAGACTTGATCATTTTCATACTGTCTTTAGTTCGCATGCTAGATTTATTTGACCTTGACACGGTCACAGTTATTGCATCTAGTTCATGATCTTCATCCAGTTTTCTCTCAATCATACACACCCTTTACTAAGATGAACACTTTTCCGCATTACGACACTGTACTCCCATGAAGTAATATTCATATTCTAAATCTTGTCAATAATGTTTCCCTCCATCTGAAGGTCAAACCTACGATGGAACATAGAGAGCGCCTTGTACATGGGCTATTGTGAAATCTAGGCAGCTATATGTTCCTTTGCTGAAGGAGATCAAATATCTCTCAATATTCTTTTCAGTGCCTCTGTCGTCAGTAAGTAGCACTCACTGCCTTATAATCAACTGGAACCTTTAATTTCAGCAAACAGGAATTCTGCATTCAATTACAACCAATAAAGCTTCTTAGAATACCTCAGCTTTTGTTTTTCAAAATAATGTTCACCAGGCCTTTCACTTGCTAAATCATATGCGTCTTTTATAACCCCGTCCAGTAGCGTACTGCATTACCGTTCCTAGTGTCAAAGGGATTCTCGCTATCATAATAGTTGAACCTCTCAACGTCTTCGTCAAGTCAAATGGCGCGTCCCTGAATATCAAAATTATGGACAAGTACAGCATGCATTACTTTGGACAGCTTGAATTGCTCATCGAACGTAAAAGGTCGGGCATATCATTAACTCACGGTGGTTGCCAGAATGTATGGTTAAACAGCCCAGCTCAAAAGAGCGCGGCCCAGGAAGCTGTGAGAGCGTTGAAATTAAATCAGCGCCTATGACAAGGATTATTACATGATAGGTATATACTTGTTGTTCTTTTCCATCGTCAGATACAGTCCATATGGCCCATACGCACTCACATCGTCATCGCTCCACATCAGCTCTAGCATATCACACAGACTGAATAAATGTTTCATATCGAAGCCTGAATGTAGTAAGGCATACATCAGACGTTTTTGCTGCTCCTCATCAATCATACAGGAGCCGGCTATAATGCACGGCCACAGTAATATCGTCCTACTTCTCATATCATTCACCGAAGTGACCAGAGCTAGAACGATGTCGGCCTGAGCCCCGATTTTGGATTGCACGATTGGGTCCGGTCGGTTTGATCCACAAAAAGAGGTCATAAGATAGATATAGAGGCCATGCCGGATTGCTTCTGACGCAGTTGTAATATCGGTAGCCTCATGTTGCGCAAAGGAGTCTGAAGATGGCGGCAGCGTCCAAGTAGCAATGCGTTGTTCAATTCCTTCGTAGCATAACTGGAGTTTGGCACTGGGTATCCAGTCATCCCCAAGGATCTTTTCTCCAGCAAGACATTCTATTCCCAACTGGCTTATATATGGAATAAGCTCGTATAGTAAGTGGCAGCCGCCAAACATTGAGCCAAAGGTCGAGTAGCTGCTTAGTCCATCTAGCGAAGTAAGAAACGTGTCATATGGTTGTGCAAGCTTTCCAATGATTCGATAAGATGCGAGTGAGTTGACGATGGACAAGTAAGCATATAGTTCAAGGCTAAAGCCAAGAGACTCTCGGTCAATATTGCTGCTTTGAGGTTGAGCGAGAAGTCGCCCAACTATCTCTCGACTGGCACGCAGATGCTGAAGCATCATACCGCTCTTATTTCCAGACATGGCCTCATAATGGCAAGTAATGATAAGGATCAGTAAGAGTCTTGCTTGTTTCTGGCCATTTGCAGAGTCGAAGTCGGCCAATGCTTGCCGAAGGCCTGATATTGTCTTCTGATAATGCAAGGCAGTAGCATGCTGCAATTCAGAATCGACAACCCCCACGGAATCAGCGTGCCAACGAGATTGTCTGCACTCCAAATGTGTGCCGCTCAGAGCTAGTACCGTATGCATAAGAAGCTCATCGGTGTAAGCGAGTGGAAGCACGACTGTGATGAACGGGCATTTGGTTAGAGGTGATGTGCAGAGCAGGCCGGCGGTGTATTCGAAATAATGCCGTAGTAATGTAACGGATGTCTGTGTGAGGGTGTATGCTGTCGCCGGTCTTGGAAGGTTACGGGTTGGAGACTGGTTACGGGAAACCGTCGATATTGGAGAAGATGTTCGAGTCTCGGCTTGCTCGGTGGGAAATTGCCGTACGACTGATCCTCGAGCAACCGGCTGGCTGGTTCCTCCAGGGGCATTGGACTATTGGCATTCAAGGTGGTTTCGACAACAGGCCTGGCATCTAGGCTTTGTTTCATCACATTTCTTCTTTCGCAGGCGGCAAGATAAGCATCCTGTCTTGAACCGTGGGTAGTTGGGTCGCAGTTTAGTGTAATCATATGGCCTCCTTCTATACTGCATATTGGAGATGTTGGGGACCAGACGTCGCATTTGGGAGCCAGCTAGAGATGTCGCAGACTTGTCCATGTCGGATTTGGAGTCCTTCGGGACCCGCGCCACCCGCGGACTGCCAGCTAAAATAGCCGGATTACTATCCCACTCGCTCTATCAACATGCTAGCACGGTGCTGGGTCCTAACTGTCGAAGAACGCCTAAATCACCGTGAATTAACAACCCTCAGTACGATGATGAATCATGTGGACCTTGCGATATTAGCCGGCGCATGGCAAGATACAACAAGCTAAGGGCAAGGGGCGGGGACGCTTAATCAACGAATATCTTGGAAGTTCGGGAAAGCGGGGTAGAAAGATGAAAAGGAGTTGATAAACAGCTGCACTGTGTCACATAGTATTGGCTTGGGGTTAGAAATGTACCCTCGTCCGGGACTGCCGACGCGTCCATTTTGGCGGCTAGATAACGTTGAACCAAGTAGGAGATCGGCTAGATTAGATCTTCCTGTACCCCAGATCAAATCTCCCCACTGCTACTAGCATACATTTGTAGAACGATGTGAGCAATAGCAGCGTCTATTCAAACGTCACCGTTTTGTAAGCAACTCCAGATGTTCTGTTAAGTAATTTTCGAGTATATATGAAAGAGCTAGAAGCCGTTGTATCAGAGGCCAAGTGAACACAATTTGAGCATTGCCAGCTAGTTGTTACTATTTCCTAGGAGTTTACTCTGAACTATTATCCTTTATCTTCTGATCACAATGGCACCCCGAGATATTCGTCCGAGCTCGAACCTCGTGAATCCCACTGCCCTCCCCGATCCTCAGTGGTATTCTCATGGTATCAGTATAGAGGGTTCTGGGAGGACCATCCGCACGTCTGGACAGGTTGCACAGCGCAATGATGGCACCTGGCCGTCATCTGCAGCAGAACAGATCCAACAAGCTGTAGCTAACTTGGAGAAAGTTCTAAAAGCCGCTGGTTCATTTCCTCGGGATATAGTTCATCTTCGCTTCTATGTCGTTGACTGGGAAATCTCCGCAGCCAATGACCTCGTTGCGCCAGTCTTAGCTCTCCTCACAGACAAGTATGGTATTGTCAATAAACCATTGACAACACTCGTACCTGTTTCCAAACTTGCATTTCCGGAAGCAAAATTTGAGATTGAAGCGATTGCCAGCGCTGGTGATGCTTCTCGTGCATGGAGTGCAGACAGAGACATGATTCACAAGCTCTCGGTCGTTAAAGTTTCTACACCCACAGTTGAGGCTGATGTGATTATTGTTGGTGGCGGCTTCTCAGGTGTCATGGCTGCATATGAGCTGAACCAAGCTGGATACTCAGTCATTGTTTTGGAGGCTAAGCATCGTATCGGGGGTCGCAGTCGAACTCAACGACTTAGAACCAATCCGAACGCGATTGTTGAGCTTGGTGCAACATGGATCAATAAGAAGACACAACCTACCATTTATGCCCTGACGCAGAAGTTTGGGCTGGAAACCGAAGTTCAATACACCGAGGGCGATCAAATTTACCAAGGATACGACAAGAGGATCTATAGATGCAATATGGATCAGGCCCATAACGTAAGATTGTGTTTTATCCCTCCTCTTTGTTGCTCCTTCCCTTTGCTGTCCATCGAGCTAAGAAGATTCATCGTATAGGAAAACGCTCAATATGTACAAAAGTTTAGCCTTCTCGTGGCTGAAGCCGCCGAGAAGTGTAATATCCGCATCTTTGACGAGTTTCCGGAGGATGAGGATGTTACAATGGCTGAATGGGTAGCCCAAAAGGGCCTCGCGAACAACCCTGCTGTTAATGCCACATGTCGATTCCTGTGCACCGCAGTTGTCGGCCGTGAGCCAGAGGATGTTGGAGCACACTATTTCTTAGACTATATCAAATCTTGCCATGGATACACGAGTATCGTGAGCGAAGGCGAAGAGGGCGCCCAATCACTGAAAATCAAGACCGGTAATTACTCTCGCTTTTGTAAATGCGCCGGTTGGATACTAATGGGATTTATTTAGGTACATCCTCTATCGTTGATGCTCTCGCAAATACCCTGCCTGCTGGATCAGTGATGCTTCACAGCCCAGTTGACAGCATCTCCCAGTATACCAATAGTAAAGTTCACGTCACAACCAGTAGCGGCACGACCTACAAAGCTAAAAATGTCATCGTTGCTATCCCAACAAACACATACACAAACATTCAGTTTACCCCGCCGTTGCCATCTACAAAGAAAGCCCTCGTCACCCGAACTAAGCCAGGTGTTTATGCAAAGGCCGTCTTGACATACTCCTCACCGTGGTGGCGAGAAGCAGGTCTTGTGGGCAAGTTTGAATCAGTCATTGGCCCCATTTGTTTTAGCTGGGATACAAGCGACCTCTCTAAGAAGCAATACAGCTTGGCAATTTTTGTTGCAGGAAGGGTCGCCGCTGAGTGGCATAAGCTCGATGAATTAGCGCGCGAAGAAGCCATCATCGAGCATCTGGCGACGCTTGTAGGTGAGAACTCTTCTCTTGCCTCAAAAGCTCGCAATATCCTAGAGTTCAACATGGTAGAGTGGACGAAGGAAGAATATATTGGTGGTGCGCCAACTAGTGTTTTAGGTCCTGGTATGCTTAAAAAATTTGGGACGGTGCTTAGGGAGCCGGTGGGGAATATTCATTTCGGTGGTGGAGAGACAGCATATGAGTGGAAGGGTTATATGGAGGGTGCTATCACAGCTGGACAACGGGTTGCCAAAGAGGTGGCTGATGAATTAGCAACTCAAGCCAAGCTCTAGATATTAAATTGTATGCTCGGTAGGTTCCCCCCTCCCTCCAAAATACACACACATAGCAAATAAAGGATGTAGATGCTTCATAGGATATCATATATATTCGTTTGCTACCGAATGATTAGATCAGTTGTGAAGCTAATGAGGAACCAACATGATCTAAAGAAAGAATCTTGCTCTCATTTAGTAAATGGCGCCTGTTGCGCCAAAGAAAAACTCAGATGCAATATGACTTTAGATTATCTTTCATAGAGAAGATACAGGGTAGTGTTATGTTATATTATATGGCCGGTCGGGTGTTACAATTAATACGTTAAGGTATTTCGAGAGCTACCTCGTTAAAATGAGTCTATAAGCCTCAAGATAAATTACAACGACGTATCTTGTACTATTTTACGGTTGCCGTACTATTTCAGCTCCCGTTCAGTTAATGGAAGACGACTCGTGGACCGCGATAGTGGCGTTTTGCATAGAGAAACCAATTTGCAGAGCCGAGCAAAAAGATAACGAATATTATAACACAGTTATAGTCTCTCATATGTTAGCTCTTCTCTTCTCTTCTCTTCTCTTCTCTTCTCTTCTCTTCTCTTCTCTTCTCTTCTCTTCTCTTCTCTTCTCTTCTCTTCTCTTCTCTTCTCTTCTCTTCTCTTCTCTTCTCTTCTTTTCTTTTCTTTTCTGTTCTTTTTCCCCCTTGAAAAACCATCCATTGGGGTATGTGAAAACTTACTCATTGTATCGGCTGTGGCCGGTAGAAATGGTGGTAGAAAAAAGAAGGCCATTGATGTTGAGATTACGACTATTACCCAAATGTTGACGAACCATCCAATCCATCCTCGAAGGCGGAAATCTCGACCTGGAGGTAAAAAGTCTTCAGATCTTTGGCGATATATGAGAAGCATCGTCGGCATTAGGAAAGACCATTGTTGGAGCACGACGCAGGAGCCCAATATTGCGTTGAAAGCTTTCCACCATAGAGGAAAACGTCAGCAATTGGCTAGGTATTATAGGTATTATGAGTATTATCGTCGCATACCAGTAGAAGATATCAAATAGATGCATCCACACAAGGCCAAAGAAGCTGCGTTAAACAAGAGTGATGAAACAGGTACGCCAAGACTAGGATGCACGTTCTGAAGGATACTGGAAAACATAAGCGCGTTATCTTTTGCCAATGACCACGTTAGCCTGGAAGCCGTCTGGAGCACGGCATTTAGGATAAAAAACGTCATAAAAATGCTCAGTATGAGAATGGCAACTGCTCCGCTATCAGAGCGGAGTGCTTGTCGGTTTAGCTCAAACGGCAGGAATCTATTTTCTTATTAGTATAATAACTTATTGCTCATACAAGACGATCAAACAAACCCATCAAAATTACGAATAGAGTCTAGATCCACGATGCTGTATAACATTGTGATAAGATATGCAAATGCTGTCAAGAAGCCAATGACGACTGCGCTTACACAAGCACGCGGGACGGCAATTCGTGGGTTGGGTGCTTCCTCTGCAAGATGTAAAGAAGCATCAAGGCCTGAGTAAATGAAACACGTAGTAAGGAGACTAGCAATGAAACAAACCCCATCCGGCCAACCTGTCTCGTTGATGAATGTAGTCCACACGAAACCTGAAGCGGCTTTTGGTGAGGATCGAATGAGAGTCGCGAAGAATGAACAAAAGAAGACAGAGATGCAAAGAAAGACTAATCAATGTTAACACCATGACAAGGCTAATATTATCAAAATATATTGTCGGTGTAGAGACTTACATCCAATGTAATGCGTAACTGATAGCTTTTTCAGGGCCAATATATTGTACAGCAATATGACCAAACTGAAAGACTCATAAAAAGAAATAGGTGCCATGGGTGTGGGACGAAATTTGGATGGTAAAACATGATCAAAGTCATGAGCTCCTCGCTGAAAATCATGTTAATGGCTGCACCAATGGCAATCCAAGAAAAATTTGTAATCATGCCACAAGTATACGACAAGCTTCGATAGAACCTGCTCGGGGCAAGTATAGAAACAAAGTGATACTGCCCTCCTGCAGTAGGGTATACACTTGCCAGCTCCGCCATAGTCAGAGCTATGCATCCATACAAGCTAGAACTTATCAGAAACCCATAGACTAGAGAGACAGGGCCTCCTTGAGAGAGAGCGATGTCCATGCTCCCGGCGAGGCCGGCCCAGCTATTGCAAACATTGAAAGCAATCGCAATCAAAGCCCATGGGCTGAGGTTCTTTGTCATTTCAATTGTTTCCTCATTTTGAATACTGTTATGAGATTCGGAGTGTTGAGGGGACATATCTGCAACAATGCCGCCTTTGCTTGATCCAACTGAAGGAACCATTAGAGTTGGACTACATTAAGAAAGGACGGATATTGGAGATATTACTTTGTTTGGAGTCCAAAGGCATCGTTGTGTTTTCGATGTGGTTTGTTTGTAGTTTGTCTTTTTCCATTATGATTTAATTGCTGAATGAAGAGATAGAGAGTATAGATATTCTTTTGCGGAGTCTATGTGTTCGAAATAAGAAGAAGAAAATGTGACTTGAATCACGATTGGAGAACGCTGGGGAGAAGAAAACATCAAGGCTGATCAATTAGCGACTTTAATAATCTATCTTCCAGTTACACGCTCAGCTCCTCATTTGTCTTCGCGCCAAAGAATGAGCCGCTAAATACGTCGGTAAAACTTGTCCTATCTGATATGGAGTATCACTCTGGATATTTCATGTATAGTGTATGACCACACCTGCGTAAGACGCCATATCTCTAAATAGCGTAGAT
Source organism: Trichoderma polysporum (assembly GCA_030278935.1). Classification (NCBI taxonomy): domain Eukaryota; kingdom Fungi; phylum Ascomycota; class Sordariomycetes; order Hypocreales; family Hypocreaceae; genus Trichoderma; species Trichoderma polysporum. The sequence continues at coordinate 2,794 of JARFTM010000434.1, read as the reverse complement.
AATAAAGTGACGGATCATAGAAAATATCCAGTAGACCCACTGATGCTTAAAACCAGATCTCTTCTAGATAGTTCATTTACACTGTGCTCCGCTATCACAGAAACCTTGCATCGCGAATCTACCAGACTCACAAGTAGGTCTCCAGCTTCTCTCCGCATTTCCCCGCATTATGGCGTCGAGTCTAAAGGAACTAAGGGAAATTAGTGATTATCGGCTTATTGTAGCCTGTGAGCTAATATCAGAGACGTTGCGAAGTAGTATTTCAGGCGGCTAGATTAACACTACCGAGACTAGTGAAGCGGCCCCGCGGCAAGATAAGATAAGCTAGTCGTGTGAATTGGCATCCGTATGCTATTACCAAGCCACTCTTCTAATAACACGAATATGAGTTAATGAAGTCTCGGACTCCGCGAGTTCCATATTTCCGTGAGATGACCTCGGAATTTGTCTTGTGGAGATAATCGACGCATGCCTCGGTTACCATTGTGGGTGATGGACTAGGATTGGGCCTTAAGGGATAAGTAACACGTATATACATCGGTTCCGGGTATACAGGAAACAAATCAGACCGTTACATGATAATCGATTTACCGTGGAATTGCAGGTTTAAAATTATACTCTTTCGTCTTTTGGAATATCTGCAAAGCTCATCCAATGCTTGTACCGTCAAAGCCCCGTGGATATGGATCCTCAGCCCGTACATTCTATCCCATAGTGATACTGGGCGCCGGTATGGGCGGAATTGGGATGGCCTGCCAGCTGAAAGATAAGCTTGGCTTTGATCAATTTCGTATCTTTGAGCGCCAGTCCGGTATTGGAGGAACGTGGTGGATAAATAGATATCCTGGTGTTGCATGTGACATGTAAGTCTTTCCTTGACCAAACCTCTTACTGGTCCCTTGGGGATTAATGGCATCTGTCGTGTAGTCCAGCTATATTCTATTCGTTTTCGTTTTATCAGAATCCCAACTGGTCATCATTCTTCCCCAGTGGCGAAGAAATACTGCGGTATCAGCAATCTGTCGTGGAAAAATATCAGCTTATCGACAAGATACAGCTAAATTCTGACGTTACCCTTTGTCAGTGGGATGACGTTGAGAATGAATGGGAAATTACTGTGCACCACCTCGTTCCCGGTATGGGTGATATCTCTGCTGCAGAACGGCAAAAGCTGGCAAATCTTGAAGGTTCCGATTTGGTCTATATCACGTCAGAGACAGTACGATGTAAAGTACTCGTCAGTGCAGTTGGAGGTCTTGTAGAGCCACGAGGCTGGCCATCAGAGGTTGCAGGCCAAGAAGCTTTTCAGGGTGAAGTCTTTCATTCAGCTAGATGGAATGAAAATGTTAATCTATCTGGAAAGAACATTCTTGTTGTAGGTACAGGTTGCAGCGCGGCTCAACTTGTTCCCAAACTTCTTACTGAAAAGGGTGCTAAAAGTGTGACCCAAGTAATGCGAGAAGCGCCTTGGGTTGTTCCGAGAATAACACCACCTTTTGGAGAAGAAAGCTGGAACAAGTTTGCGCCAAAATTACTCAACACATTTCCTGGTTTGATGAACTTGATTCGGAAGATTGTGGCTGTTCAAATTGATTCCACTTTTGCTTATTTCGGGGCATCAAAATATAGCCAACGAGCACGGCAGAAGTTACGACAGGAACTACTTGCTCATCTTCAAAAGACAGCTCCAAAGAAGGTTATTTTCCCCAGAAAATAAGCGATTCAATCTGATTGGCGCTGATGCATTCGTTTCTTCAGTACCACCAAATTCTTACCCCCGATTACGATGTCGGCTGCAAGCGTCGAATATTCGACACCGATTGGTTCCAAAGTCTAGCTGATCCTCGCCTCGAGCTTACTACTCTAGGTCTCAAAAGCATGAATAGGACTTCTGCCATCCTAGCGCCATCTCGGAAGACACATCCATCGGAAGCTCAGATGGATGAAAAAGAAATACCCTGCGACATTATTATCCTTGCCAACGGCTTCGAAGTAAGCCGTTGGTTCCAATCACTGAAGATTGTCGGATTAAACGGAGAAAGCTTGAACTCTGTCTTTGACAAGAGGGGAGGGCCTCAGATGTACAAAGGAACAGCATTAGATGGGTTCCCAAACTTTATTACATTGTTTGGTCCCAATTCATTTAGCGGACACTCAAGCGTCATCTTGGGTCTGGAGAACCAGATCAGCCATGCTATTCAGCTTACCCGCCCACTTTTAGAAAACGATGTTGTCAAGATTAATTTAAAAACAGAGGCAGCAGTATTATACAACCACGAGATACAAGCCGCTCTGAAGAATATGGTTTGGAATAGCGGTGGTTGCTCAAGCTGGTACCTCTCCAGTGATGGTCGTAATTCAGTGAATTATCCGTGAGTTGACATCTCCAAGTTATCAAAAAGACTCACAACTGATACATGTTAAATAGGTATAGCATGCTGTGGCAAACCTGGGCATGTCTCTATCCTACATGGCCCCACTGGAACATATTATGGACCTCGCAAGGCCGCAGAAAGATAGTTGTCCGAAGAATCCGACGACTTACTATGTTGATTGTGATTGCATACGTTTTCCACTGGATTGCAAAAGGAACCAGAGTTAGTCTATGGAACAAAACTAACTATATATTACAGAATATATACAAATATTATCTGTAGCACCATTATTTATTTAATATAGATTAAGCTTATACAGTAAATAATATTAAGGTTTATTAGTGGTTATTTTATATTATAATTATGAGATATATTTTAGAGACATAAAGTATAAGTAAATAAACTTTAAATTACTTAAT
>JARFTM010000433.1:0-11507 GCA_030278935.1 Trichoderma polysporum | reverse complement strand
TGGTTTCCACTTTTAGTCACCAACTGTTCGCGAACAGTTGGTGACTAAAAGTGGAACCAACGGGTAGTAAAAAAGAATTCATACTGATATAATCACTGTGGGTTAGTCTTACAAGTACGGAGTACCCTGTACTCCGTACTAGTAGCTTGCTTTAGAACAGGTCCATTTTTCAATGCACTCAATACGGGGTAAATATCGTAGTGCGGAGTTCGTAATACATGCTAATTTGGATCATCCTGACAAACTTACAGATACAGACTAGTCTGCCAATATGCATCGTAGATGGCTAGTGCTCTTAAATGTAGCATCCACATGGAACCTGAGTGGTAACTTATGATTAGCACTAACCAGCAAGACAGGCATTCGTGACGGGAAAGTGGAAATGCAACGATACATGTGGGGTCAGGCACCATGCGTGAGACTTAAAAAAAATAGTAGTGTCTTCGCCAAAGGTGCTGGCATCCAGAAGCTAGGCTACTTGATACCGTGTCCAAGCCCAGATAATTTTGTACGCTTCATAGTTGCCCAAGTAGGAACCCGCCCTATTTTGAGGCATTATTGAGGACAATGGATGAAAAGTCGATTAGACAGCAGCAAGAAAGCCAACCATCACTTACAAGCAGTACAGCATCACCTTCAATCACTGCGGATCCTGTTGGCGATCAGTCAATTCAAAATGGGCCACCAGAACATCAAGATCAACAGGCTCAGATAAAGGATTACTTTGTTTGTTCTTTTCATTCCATGTCGAAAAGAGCATGACTAATAGATTTTAGCGTGTCTTTAGCTATGCAGCCAAGATTGACATTTTTGCCTATGCTGTAGGTATCGTTGCGTCTATTGCGACGGGAATTACTTTACCGTTGATGAATGTTGTTTTCGGTAATGCTCTTCTATTTTACTGATATTCATTACTCTCATATTATCCTTGCTATTGCAATTATGGTAAATTGACGAACAAACTATTCAGGTAACTTTGTCGGTAACCTGAGCGGCTTTTCTCAGTCTTCCAGCGATGACGATGCCAGCAGGTTAAAACATCAAATAGATAAACTATCGTAAGGTTTCTTCACAAAATGGTTTTATTTCTCTTTTTTCTTGAATTTTACTAAGTAGATGGAGGCTGTACATGTTCTTCCTTTTCATCGCCCGCCTAGTGTTGAACTATGTCAACAAAGTAAGACTGGAAACGTTTCACTTGATGCTTTGCATATATTCGATAGTCTAACAAGTGAGAGCAGTTCGCCTTGCGCATGGCCGGCATTCGACTGTCATCTGCTATTCGACTCCATTATCTGCAGAAACTGTTTGGACAAAGTGTTCATGTACTTGACTCAATGTCTCCTGGCTACTCCATAAATACCATTACGTCGTCAAGTAATACCCTGCAACTTGGCATTTCCGAAAAGCTGGGTGTGTTTTTCGAGTACAATGCAACCATAGTCGCCGCACTCGTAGTGGCCTTCCACGCCAACTGGAAATTATCTTTCGTTGTCATCTCGGTTGTTGCCTTTATCATCCTAACAGTATCCATCTTAATGCCTTTCATCGCCAGAGCAAATGGCCAAATGAGCCAGGTGAGTGCCTAATCCATCAGAAGCTAGGTCATTATAATAAACGTCTCGCTCCCTTAATAGGCAGACGCAAACGCATCTTCGATAGCAAGTGATGCTCTGGCTGGTGTGCGAATGATCGCAGCCTGCGGCGCTGAGAATCGCATTGCTAAAAAATATGCATTCTTCGTGGGTGAAATGAAAAGGCATGGCAACAAGATGACGCCGCTAATCGCACTGCAATTTGCATTAACGGTATAGATCCACGACCTTTACAGTATTTCGGAAGACTGATCGGGATCATAGTTTTTTGCTGTTTTTGGCTGCTTTGGTCTTGCCTTCTGGTTTGGTACGAAGTTGTATCTGGAAGGTCATTTAGACAATTTTGGGACAATCACAGTGTAAGCCGGTACATGCACATTATTCTGGGTCTTATCAAGCTAACAATCGTTAGTGTTTTGCTTTCGATGACTATGATCGTCTTTTCATTAGAGCGCGTAGCCACGCCTTTATTGGTCCTTAGCAAAGCCAGGTTTGTTTTTAACCCTTTGGCATGAACATGTTATCTGTCGCTAATACTAAAAAGTGCTGCCGCCCGACAGTTTCTCAACATAATTGATGTGCCTCAACCAAACCAAGGTCATCTTAAAAGTCCAGATATTAACTCTGGAGAGGATATTGTTCTCCAAAAGGTTACATTTGCTTACCCAAGTCGACCACACATTAAGATCTTGGACAGCCTAGACCTACGAATAGAAGCTGGGAAGACAACCGCTATTGTTGGACCTTCAGGATCTGGAAAAAGTACCATCGTTGGGCTTATAGAGCAATGGTATTCTCTCAGTGAATTGACTGGGCCAATACCTGAAGTCCATGAAGCATTAGTAAAGTCAAGTGGGACAATCTCCATCGGTGGCCATTCTCTGGATAAATTAGATTTGAGATGGTGGAGAACTCAGATCGGTTTAGTTCAACAAGAGCCATTTCTCTTCAATGGGACCATTTACACAAATGTTGCCAATGGTCTCATCGGAACCCAATGGGAGAATAGTCCTGAAGAGGAAAAGAGAGAGCTGGTCATAAAGGCTTGTGAAGAGGCATTTGCCAACGAGTTTATCGATAAACTTCCGATGGCAAGTCCCATCCCCCCCCTTGATATTTAACTCTATCTTACTGAAGCTTTAGGGTTATGAGACGCTTGTTGGAGATGGAGGTGCAAAGTTATCTGGTGGACAACGACAACGCATTGCCATCGCCCGTGCTATTGTTCGTCAGCCTAACATCCTAATCTTTGACGAGGCAACGAGCGCAATAGACGTACGCGGCGAAAGAATTGTACAGGCTGCTCTTGACCGAGCTGCTCAGTCTCGCACTACCATTACAATCGCGCACCGTTTGTCTACAGTACAAAAAGCCGACCGCATAGTTGTTTTACGCCAAGGCAGAGTGGTGGAATCTGGAACGCATGAGAATCTCATAGCTTTACCCGACGGTATTTATGCTAACCTTGTACATGACCAAACAATGTCCCTCGGAGACGAGACTCAAGGGATCAGTTTAGAAAGCAGCTTAGTAGAGGATGCTCAGACGGCCATTCTACCCGAAAAGGATGAATCTCAATTAACCATCAGTCATATTTCGGGTCATTCAATCCAGAAGCATCCACGAAGCTTCTGGGGGAGTTTTGGGCGGCTCCTTTATGAGTCCAAAGATAATCATTATCTCATGATTCTAATTTTTCTCTTTACGGCTTGTGCTGGGGCAACTGGGCCCATACAAGCGCTTTTGTTTGCTCACATTATTGATGTTTCCAAATATACAGGATCTAAACTAAGATCAGAGAGTGAATTCTGGAGTGGCATGTTCGGCGTGCTTGCTGCAGGAGCAGGCATTTCTTACTTCGGATCATTATCAACCTCATTACGCAATGGACTCATTATCCGCGCAAAATACCAGCAAGAATATTTCGAGTCCACTCTTTGGCAGAGGATGGCATTCTTCGATCAAGAAGAGCATTCTCAAGGCGCTATTGTTGCTCGTGTGGCGTCCGATCCACAACGACTCGACGAGCTCTTGGGCGCAAGTATGGCGAGCGTCTACATTGCTATATTTAGCATCATTGGTTCTATCTCAATAGCGTTTGCTTTCGGGTGGAAATTGGCTGTTGTCTCATGTTGTGTCGTCCTGCCGATCAGCGTTGTAGCATCATTCTTTCGGTTCAAATACGAGCTGCAATTTGAGAGAATGAACAATGAGGTTTTTGCTGAAAGTTCTAAATTTGCTTCAGAGTCTATCGCTGCTTTCAGAACTGTGAGCGCCTTCACTCTAGAAGAGACCATATGTAACCGGTTCGAGACTCTGTGTCGAAATCATGTCGTCGCAGCGTACAAGAAAGCCCGGTGGGCAACGCTACTCGTTGGCCTGTCTGATAGCGCAACTATACCCTGCCAAGCTTTGCTTTTATACTACGGTGGTCGCTTACTTGCCAATGGAGAGCTTGAGCTACTAAACTTCTTTGTGTCCTTCATGGTTGCGTTGAACGCTGGAGAGGCTGCAGGACAGAGCTTGAGTTATGGGCCAAGTGCTGCGCAAGTCACAACTGCCTCTAATAGAATATTAGATATGCGAGGGTCTCGTTTTCAAGATACAGTTGAAGAGAACAGAGAGATTCCAGAATCTGGCGGAGGTGTCAGGATTGAACTACAGAACATCCACTTTAGATATCCTACTCGAGACATACCTGTCTTCGAGGGTTTGAACCTGACGATTGAGAAAGGGCAATTTGCTGCTTTGGTTGGAGCTTCTGGCTGTGGGAAGACGAGTATTATATCGCTCTTGGAAAGGTTGACCACCAGCCACTATTTTCTCAACGAAGCTAATCCAGTTATAGATTTTACGATCCTGCAGAAGGAAAGATATTGTGCAACGGAATCGATATTACTGAACTCAACGTGAAAACGTATCGCAGACAATTATCATTAGTTGCTCAAGAATCGTCATTATTTCATGGTTTGTGTCCACCGGCATCCTATAAGAAGCCAAGCCTAACCGATATCATTTTAGGTTCAATCAAAGAGAATATTCTTCTAGGTGTAGACCCATCTACAGTATCTGACGAACAGCTTTATCAAGCCTGTCGTGATGCATCAATTCACGATTTCATCGTGTCTTTGCCTGAGGGATTTAACACTTCCGTTGGATCTCGTGGTGTATCACTTTCTGGCGGACAGAAGCAGCGAATTTCCATCGCCCGTGCTCTTGTTCGGAGTCCTAAGATTTTGCTATTGGATGAAGCGACTAGCTCTCTGGATCCCGAAAATGAGAAGCTTGTACAAGAAGCTCTTGAACGCGCTTCTAAAGGTAGGACAACGGTTGTTGTAGCGCACAAACTTTCTACTGTGAGAAATGCGGACGTTATCTTTGTGTTTGGAGAAGGAAAGGTGCTGGAAAAGGGAAGTCATTCTGAGCTGCTGAAATTGAATGGAGTTTATTGGCAAATGTGCAGAAGTCAAGCATTGGACGCCTAGATCAGCGGAACAAGGGCGGAGTCGACATGCAAATTGTTGCATACCATACAAACCTTTCCGTAGCGTCCAGAATATATGCAAGTATAGATTTTGAATAGATACATAATCTTAATCGTAAATATGAAGCATAGTATATTGATGTCACATGTTCTATATGCATTCAAGCGATGCCATAAGAGCAAAAGTTGAACTTTTATTGGTATATCCCGGCAACATCATGACCATGACTATTCATTCCACGTTTAGAGCCATTATTACTTGAATGACGCTGTATCAAACTCGATCTAAGATATTACAATTCCTGCAAAATTTCATCTGGAAGAAGTTATTATTTTGCGCGTCCAGGAGTAAAATTAAATGATACAATAATCGTAATCAAAGACCGAAACACTAATTGAATGCTTATACTGTGGAGAAAGTTAGGAAGACAGTAAAGATATTTGTCATTTTTTCCGTCACTTCTAATACGATGATTGATTGTCTTATATGCATTACCATTATATCCGCGGCATTGGGTACTTCGTATTTGAGATATTCTTGCTGAATTTTATCCTCTTTGACCATTGGGAAACGGATTGCAGTAAGGACGCGAGGAGAAACAAATAAAGAGGCATAAAAAAAACATGCTAAGCCTCCTGGTTTGTTTGAAATGGCGTCGAAGGGTCACTGGTAAACTCGATACGAAATTACTACCTGTCTTTTAAATAAAATGAATTCGACCACAAAGAATTCAGTAGCTTTCTATATTATAAACCTTAATCCGCGCTCTTCCATTAATTTTCCAACATTAACCCTACCTTTGCCTTGCTCTTGAAGAAGAATAATTGATTCCAGTAGTTCAATAACCTTTTGAACATTTTCTCCCCAATTTTGAAACTCTCTGAGAATTGTAAGGGTCCATTGCTGGTATATAGGATCCAAGATTTCGATTCCGGCAACAAATATAAAAAATGGAGATGTGATAAAATGTGGATTGTGCATCATGTTGGCTTTTTTGAGTTCTAACGTAATTTGGAGAATCTCACCAGCGGCTTTCTGGGATTCCTCGTTGGTTCTAATTTCTGGTGATACTATACGGTTGAGTAGAATTAAGGCACTGTTGTGGGTTGCTTTGAGATTCAGCCAGTGATAAGAAAGTCTGTTTACTTCAATTTTCGTATAAACGTGGAAACCTTGCAGGGCAAGATCGCATTCCTAAACATGTGTTAGTAGTACCCGATATAACTTGGTCAGCCGTAAAACCCACCTCTTGAATGCCTCTAAGCTTTATACGAATTTCTGCCACTTCCTCACTTCTCTCACAGAACGACCCGCCACTTCTAGTAGCATAATTCTTGTTGCCCAATGTAATAATGAGTCCTAGTATAGACATTGCCTCTCCTAGCTTCTCGTTGGCTGGATCTTGCAACATGTCATGCCTCAGTTTAAGACTGGGGTACTCATTCTGAAACGCATCCTGTAAGTATGTACGGCTTTTCCGATAGAGACATTGGATATTCTCTCGTTCCAAAACAATATTGAGCAGATTTCGTGAGTAAGGACTACTCTGGCGTTGTTCGGAAAGAGACCAAATGGATGCCCGAATATCTAAATATGATAACCACAGTAGAAGTCGATAATCAATACTCTGTAGATTTTGACTAAATCTGTCCCATCGTTGGACAAGCATCATCTTGAAAGATTTCAAACGATTTATATAGGATTCCCAGCTGCATTTGTAAACATCACACTGACAGAGAAAGAACATTGTAATGAGAAGAGCAGTTGTTGGAGTCAACACATGCGGTGAGTTCGTAGCCCTAGAATCCGTATGGCTTAACAGATGCATGCTTTGTATAAGACTTTGCACCTCAATTTGTGCCTTATGGTACTGATAGGCTGCATTAGCTGCGTGTATCTCGCCACTTTTTGATATAAGATAGCTACTCCATGCCAATAGGCTGCTTCGCACCGGGGAGTACGGGAAGGCTTGCGCAACACGGAATATGTAAGTGTAGATATTCCACTTGGATTTTTTGACGCTAAAGGCTTTTGAGACAAACAGCTGATAGTGCTGAAGAACTTCCACCTCTGTCGTATTTATAGGCGGTAAAAAAAAGCCCTAGTTTATTCAGTGAGGGACCGAATGCAGTATATGGTGACCACACATTATCTTGTGTAGGACTTTTAGTCGCAAAGGGACTCCCAGCACAGTTTTCTGAACAAATTACATCTATCTGCAGGGTGCTTGAAGATACTTCACCTTTCACAAGCCCCACAGTCTGATCAAGAGGGCTGAGCGAATTGGGGTTATTATCAAATGCTTGGAGTGACGATTCTGTGAAAAATGGATCACTAAAAAAAGAATTCATGATCTCAGATGTCGGGAAATGATCGAGTGGCTGGTTGAATAGTGCGGTATCTGACACAGCCTCCAGCACAGAATTATGAGTAGTATAATATGATTCAAAAGCATCTGGGTTAGGAGGTATAGTGCCACTCGGCTGAGACATATTCACATTTAAATAAGTCGTCGCAGCTTCAGGACCAGTATACCAGTCCCCTCGGTTGAGTATTGGCGGTTCATATCCGCGTCCAGTAAGAGAAGATGGGGCATTCAGGTTATATACTTGGTTGTAAACGGGAGCACTCTTGGAAACATTTTGCTTTAGAGACGTTGACGATGATGAAGAAGTGACGAATCGGAGGTTGCTTGTAAAGGGTGGTAGGCATTCGAGGTTCAGCGCACGACATTTCTCACATGGAAATGGCGAATTGTCGCATTTCACTTTTCGACGACGGCAGGTCAGGCATCTATGTGGATGATTAGCTGAGAGATTCAAGATAAAGGATAACAAGATAAAAGTATTCAAGATAAAATAAGTAACATAAATCGTCAAGTGAGACTACATACCCTGTAAAAGTGCGTTCGCGACGGCGTTTGGGATGAGATGTGGAGGCAGACATTAATAAGCTTTGAAGGCGGTTCAACAATGCACCAATATACCCGGGCCGTTCGCCTTTATATAATCTTGCAAGTCCCACTAATACGTAGTTGTGTTAGATAATCTAGACCATAGATTGAGAGTTTTGCTGATCTAGTACTAGCCTTGGATCTAACTCTACAGTAGAGAGACCTCTTGTGAAGTAGCTTTCTACTGTATTATCTAGGTGAGTTAAGTAATGGTAAAGAGTAACTGTTGCACGAATTTAATTCAGCATAACCTCTGAATCTGCAATTGATCTAAGCTGATGGCCATCGAGTGGCGCTTCAGTATAGCCGCTATCACTTTGCTACCCCATATTACCTTTTCATCGTTCCACCTTGATCCCACTATAGATATACCGATTGGTAAACTATTTTTGCTAAGCATCCCTGGCACATTAACTACCGGTGCATGAAGAAGGGTCCATAACGAGCAAAAGCTGGCATCTCCCGTATACTCCAGCCCCTGTGGTGCTTCCTCTGGCACGCTTGGTGTGATAATAACATCGTACTGGTCAGCTATAGCATCCCATAGAGAGCGTAGCATTGCGCATCCATCATACGTCTTCTGCAAGACTTTGGGAGTTATTTCAGTCCCTTTATTGACGGTGGCTAGGATTGCTCTATGAAGTCCATGTGGGGAACGAAGGGCATAGCCAAGAAATGAGGAATAAGCATTGCTAGCGATGACATGTCCATAGTAATCTGGATGAGAGGAAAATTGCATAGGAAGTGCTAGGTCACTGATAGTTGCACCTTCACAGGTCAATATAACGCGAATCTTGTCCCAGACCGATTTGAGTCCCGGTCCAGCTTTTGGCCAGACATGGGTTTGGAGCAACCCAATCCGTATATCGCCCAAATGACTAGGTAAAGCTCTTGGTAAAGACTTTTTTCTGTCAAAAAATATAGCAAGGTACTCCAAGTCATGCGCAGTACGCGCAAAGTACCCGATTGTATCGAGATTTATCGAGTAGTGGCTCATGCCTTCAGTAGATACCGTATTCCATGTTGGCTTAGCCTTGTTAGTTTAAAAACAATTCTCATTCAATGGGAATACATTTGCGCATACCTTCAGAGCATATATACCACAATACGCTCCTAGTCTAATCATGCTCCCTCCAGTCTACGTACCGATAGCAAGCGGAACTTAGTAGTCTGCAACGGCTGCTGCGGAGCCAGATGATGATCCTCCAGGTGTACGCTGGGTACCGTATGGATTCACACACGGCCCACCTACATTCGTAGCAGCAAATTCTGTGGTGTGTGTTTTACCCATGATCAAGGCGCCCGCACCACGAAGAGCAGCGACTACTGTGGCATCTGGGCCATAAGCTGGCTCATCCTGATATATAGGCGACCCATAGCATGTCGGCATATCTAGACATAATTAAGAAGGAATCATTAAGAGTCTGGCAAATTTTAATTACCTTTAGTCAGCAAAACATCCTTGATACCAATCGCAATTCCGTGCAATGGGCCTCTGTCTGTGGGCCTTATGTTATCTAGGCCCTTTGCCTGAGCAAGCACGCGTGAATAGTCAAGATATGCCCAGGCGTGTATCATGGGGTCCCTCTTTTTAATATGATCAAGTAGCGCGCGAGCATACTCTTCCACAGTAACAATGTCTCGCTTAATTAACGATTGTATGCGACATGCTGATAAAAGGTGAAGGGGAGTCTTTTCAACCATTGCCTGTGAGATATTGGCGACAACATTGGCTCTTGCGGGATGTATAAACAGGTTCAAATAGCCTTAGAAAACTTCTTGGCGTTGAAAGACATAGGGAGGCTAGTTCTTTATTAGAAGTTGAACAGCTTGATTAGCAACTTGGTGAATTTAACCAAAGAATTTGTTTGGCAGCCATCTACTATATATAAGGTTAAAAGCAATGGAATAAGATAGAGGAGCATAATATTGAGTAAATAATATAATTAGATGGGTGATTCATTGTTACATGTCCTGTTGTACCCACTTGCGTGCAACTATTTCAAACTATCATTCGCTTCTAGTTTAGTCTGCGCTATTCAATTTCAAGTACTTTTTATCGAGGCAGGGTGCATTGATGCCGCAGTAAACCTTTTTAGGGGTGTCATAACGATGGCTGGCAAAATACATCCGATGTAAGATGCTTAGAGTTCCGAATAACCGCGTTCAGATTGTCTTTCTTTTCCATTTGGTGGGTCTACTTGAGATGTTGCATTTGAAATGAAACCATTTGCCGCGTGCTTATTTCGTAATACGATCTAATATTTGACGACGCCATTCCCAAAGTTGGCCTTTATAGCGACTGGATCCACTCATTTTCAACACTGCCTCCGCTTCTCTTTGGAGACGACTAAATCAAAGCTGTTCTAATTTGGGCGTTCATGTTTGCTGCGTTGGGCCAGTGCGAATTCATGAAACTAGAACCAATCTGCCTAAGATCTCTTCCCCACAAACATAGCGTATGCGGAGTGTGGAGGTGGAGAGCTGATAAGACTTGTAGATGGTTTTATACTTCTCGAAGACAGTTGACAAGTTATATAACATCGGGCTTGAATTACCTCTCATCATGCATTATGCCTTAGGGCGACCTGAAATTAGCTTTTTATACACCACATACTCTATATCGGAAGTACCACAATGGCTGGAGGCAAGAGTGCCAATGTGTTTAAAATATTACGCGGCAACGAGCCGAAGGCAATTTTCAATTGGCGTCTATGGTTCGCGGTTTGCTCATTCGGGCTCATGGGTGCTGCCCGAGGAATTGATGAAGGCCTCATCGCCGGTGTTGTTGCATCCGACGAATTTTAGACACTTATCGGTATTGCAGACCGTAATGCTGCTGAAGCTGCAAGTATCAAGGGAAATATTGTGGCCATGGTGAACATCGGCAGTGTTGGAGGCGCTATTATGTTTGTCTTTTTACGAAATTGCTATTGTCCAAACCTAATTGACAAACTCCACTAGAGCTTTTTTCATCTGCGACCGCATTGGACGTCTATGGGCTACCCGGCAACTTTGTCTTGTCTGGATGATTGGTATCGCCATTTTCATGGGAAACAATGGTAGTCTCGGAGCGGTTTATGCCGGAAGATTCATTGCTGGTCTAGGCGTCGGCCAAACCACTGTTGTAGCTCCAGTCTATCTTGCAGAAATATCTCCCCCTTCTGTGAGAGGTTTAACAACATGCTCCTTTACTGCAGCAGTCTATCTTGGCATTGTGCTGTCTTATTTTGCAAACTATGGCTGTGCTCTGCATTTCCAAGATGGCTACGCGCAATGGGTAAGTTCCTTCACTACCTCGAAAAGGTGAATTAATGGCCCTAATTCCAAGATAAGGAAATTCCGACTTGTTTGTTTGTTTGTTTTATTATTAACGTCCACTAAGTAAACTAGTTACATAAATCCACATCTGGGCAATAGGACGGTAGGAGCCGCGGTTTCAGACCCGCGTTCGCTACGTTTTATTGATACAAA
>JARFTM010000432.1:0-11740 GCA_030278935.1 Trichoderma polysporum | reverse complement strand
ATATATTAAAGTTATTTAGCCATTTCTTCTGTCTATACAAAAAAAAAAAAAAAAAAAAAAAACTAAATTTGTATGTGGCTCCTGGTCCCCGCGTTTTGTAGCATTAAGCCACGAGCTTTTTACATGCCTTTTGTGCCGGCGTGGCCTTTTATACCAGCGTGGATACATTATAAGCCGTCTTAAGATCAACTAACGACTATATGTATTTAGGAGACTAAAAAACTTTAAATCCTCGACCCCTGCCTCTAAGGTAGATGTATGAACAAGTTCCCTTCTTGTTCTTATATTTTGAAGAAGGATGAGCGCATAGGTGCATTGTTAAGCACATATGTAATTTATAACGTTGAGTTCCTTATATGAGATTGAAGTATTGTATAGCCAATGCAGATAAAACAACAGCATAGCTCAACTAAAACCTTGGTTTAACTTGTGGATAAATACTACTTGTTCTTCTAAGCTGGAATCATCATCGGGAAGTTATACTGAGGACACTACACAATTTAGATCTGGGCTTCGGACTCCATAATATGTGTGACGCCAATTTCAAGAAGAAAATCGCTATCGCCACATAACTGTCTTCATTTTCAGACCATATCGCAAATACTAAGACAGATCGTAGGGTAACTAGGTTGATTCATAAAATGCGACGCCTCCCCAGGGCTCTCCTTCGAGCAGTATATATGTCTGAAAGATACCAGATAATCATTTAGCAATATTTAATCGCCAACTCATAACGTTAATGCTAAACGTTACTTTATATATGCATAATTTCTAATACTCCTATTCTGTTACATATAGCTTGGGAATATATACATGGACCACGGTATTATTAAATATTATAATTATATAACGTATTGGGATAATATTAGTATAAATTCACTTATCCCAACTTCAGATAAAGTCGAATTGTTCTAGTATATTAGATGTAGTGACATAATTCCCCTCTTTCACAGAATATCATCGCAACTGATTGATAATCTATCACAATGCTAATTTCTCTATCAGCAACAAATAAGCGAATGAAATGCGCTTGGTTGCTATCTGGATAAGCATATCTGTTAAAACTAGTACTAAATAAGCAGAGAGTAACTCCACAATATATTAGGCAAGGTTACACTGCGTGAACTAGCTGTGTTTAATCAAAGCTAACGACGCAACAAGCATGCAATTCACAAGTGAACACTCCAGCACCTGCCGTTTTGGAGTTATCCTTGTCTATCATGCCAATCATTATCGGCTGTTGAGCCGTGATATAATCCGTATGCCATGTTCTGACATCAGAGCGGTGGGTTATGATGACAGGCTCTAGCTTGGATACGCGACTTAGAAGCCTCGTAATTCTGCGCTTTTCCTTGTCTCCTCGGAAGAAGAAATAACAAGGGATGCTCAAATAAAGGAAGCGATGTGATGGATATTCGCGGAGGTTTATAGCCAATTTATTTCGAACCTTGCTGGAAAAAGAGACGACACTGAGAAACGAAATACCTTGCGCAAGTTAATTTTTGAAGATTCTTTAAAATTCAACTTAAGAAGCTGCCACATATTCAATCTTGTCATTTGTGCAATAGGATTAGCATGAAGACTCTGATTTAATATTGAGTATAAATCCTGCCCCGGACAACCACCAGGCTTCATTCGGACTCGACGTCTCCTCTTTGCTTCGCGTAGTCTGATATTTATGGCTTCCAGCCCCTCACCTTGATGCACAGATCCTGACTTTTTGACACAAATTCTCGTATTTGCAAGATAGAGTGATCCAAAATCATCCTAGAATCCCTCGCTTTCACCTATCTTCGTTGATTGTGTGTGATTACCCTCGTATCTCTGTCTAATTATCCCGTAGGGTCTTATCATCTAATTAATACTCCGTACTTATCGCAAAATCCAGGATCTGGCTGGGACCCCAACCCCGGCCTTATCCATGTCACGCTCCCAAAATCGGGCCTTGGCAAACGCCATGCAGGCCTAGAAGAGATTCTATCTTACTGTTTTCGAACCCAACCTTTCAGTTCTGTAATTTATTGGGCTCTACCATTCCTATTGCAGCACTTCAGGCCAGGGGCTTCTTCATTTTGTGGTCTCGACCTGGTCGGTAGCGCTCAAAACCTTGCCAGCTGCCGAAATGGTCCATGCATCTGCGTGTCTGCGCCAAAATCGGCTACAATAAACTCAAGGTCTGTGGAAGATACAGGGACCAAAAAGTACCGTAGGCTTAACTGTAGGGTTGTATATGAGATATATGCATACGGAAACAAGAAAGGTTGAGAGTGCAGAAAGTATATAAAAGACCGCCTCCGAAGCGCAAAAGTCAGATACTATCATGTCAACCATCATCATCAGGCTAAGTAATTGTGCATTTGGTTAATGGCCTTGACTGTGAGTCTTAGTCATGATTCTCCTGCGGTCGCTGCTGCTTCATTTAGCAGCCACTCTTGTGGCAGGCTCATCTAAAAAATCCGATGGAGCTCTGATCATCGAATTGGATGAGAAGAAAACGACTCTTGATGCGTTCACAGAGAATGCCCGTGCTATAAACTACACAGTCCGCCACATCTTCAACACTACAGCTATTTTTACCGGTATATCGATCGATGTATCTGATGGCAGTGATTTGGAGGGAATAAAATCCCGTCTTGGTGCAATCCCAGGCGTTATCGGCGTCGCCGATATCGTCCAGTATGAGGTGCCACAAATTAAAACTAGTTCCATCGGTTCCCAAGGCGATTTTTCATCGCTCACACGCCGAGGAGATGACGCCTCCGAAGACTTGGGGTTCACTCTACGAATGGGCGGCGTTGACAAAGCCCATGCCGCGGGTTTTAAAGGGAAGGGAGTCAAGATCGGGTTTATTGATACTGGCATTTATTATAAGCACCCAGCTCTTGGTGGAGGCTTCGGGCCTGGTTACAAGATTGCTGGAGGATACTCTTTCATATCGGATAACGGAGACTTGGTTGACAGCAGCGACCCATATTCCGATTGTGCTCAATCAGATCATGCAACACATGTGGCAGGTTAGTAAACCAGAGCATACCAGAGCTGCACCAACTAGACAGTGGTCTGACAAACATCAATAGGAATTTTGGGTATGGACCCATTGCACCCTCCTCATGGGTTCCCCATTTCCGGCGTAGCCCCTGAGGCATCTTTGTATCCTTATCGCATCTTCAGTTGCGGTGATATAGGAGGGGTGCGACGAGGTGGCACAAGCGACCTTGTTTTGCAAGCAATGCTCAAAGCTATGGATGATGGCGTTGATGTTATCAGCATGTCTTTGTCTCTTCCCGAGGGAATGGTTGGGTCGTTACCAACATATGACCCTATAGCAAATGCTGCACAGCAGATCAAAGACGCTGGCATAGCCATTGTTGTCGCCATGGGAAATGACGCATCGCAGTCACTGAATGCAGACAACCTCTACCAGGAGACACTTCCCAGTGAATTAACAAGTGTTATTTCTGTTGGTGCGGTTGCTAACTCGAACTTCCCGCTCATCTACACGGCAAGGGATGCGTTTAGTGCAGAGATCCATTATTCATCAGTATATCCTATTTCGGAACCCGATGGACTCGATGTCTATTTTCTTACGGGTGACTCATGTGGCTCGTTCGATTGGGATCAAATATTTGATGATATTCACACATCAGGCAATCTCAGTACTACGATCATCGCCGTTAGTGTTTCTGGCAACTGTCCCTTGACAGACATTGTGTGCTGCGGCAGTACAGTCCCGCCTTATTTATTCGGCTTTTACAATAGCAGCACAAATCCCTTTTACCGAGATTATGAAGGTCTTCTTCCTTACCGGTTTAATAACGGAACTACTAAAGCATATACTGTGATAGAACCTGATTCAGATGCATTTTACAACAATTACATTGCGTCTGGAGGATATAAGAATTACAAGCTGTTCTTTGATAACTTGACTTATATCAACCCCCTAATGAGCATGGGCGGAATGGTGGATGGATATAGCAACTGGGGGCCGCTTAGGCGTACTTTTGAGCTCAAGCCACAGATTGTGGCTCCTGGTGGCCATATTCTTTCCACATTCCCAGAGAGTATTGGCAGCTATGGCGTTATCTCTGGAACATCTATGGCAACACCATATATCGCCGGCTGCTATGCGCTTGTCAAGTCCCAATTCCCTGATCTATCTGTTGAGGAGATCTTAATTTCTTTGCAAATCACGGCTAAGCCAACTGTCTGGGCATGGAATACGAGTATGTTGGCCACCACTGCTCAACAGGGAGCTGGTCTAGTCAATGTTTATGATGCCATTACGTCGGTAACCAACGTTTCTCTGGGCCAGCTAGCTGTTACCGACAACAACCGCACTTCATTCGGCTTAGTAAACTTCACAGTCGAAAATAGCGGGACTACTATTCAGAGATATAAGCTCTACCATCGCCCTGCGGCGTATGTGTATGAGAGAGTTGGTTATCCGGAGGTGAACCAGCTTCCCAATGTTGGGTCAGCAGAATTTGCAAACCCTACCTTCGAGCTCGGACCCGGTGAGACAACAGAGATTGCTGTGCGTCTGTCTCCTCCAGATCTCGCAGTCAGCATAGCCCGATTGCCTCTCTTTTCGGGCTACATTGATATAGTTCCAGAGAGAGGAAGTAATCTCAGTATTCCTTATATTGGTCCTGCTTACTCCCCCTACAACATGGATTACATATTTTATCTCGCAGCTACAGCAACGTCCCCGGGCCTTCCCTGGCTCTCATTCCCAGACAACAATGGAAATAGCAACTACAATGAAGGTTTTTCTGCTGTACAGTTGTCCGCGGCATACTCATTTAGTCTAAGCGTCCAGGGATGGACGACACTCTTGAGGGCGGATATTGTACCAGCAAACACCACCCTGACAGCACGTGTCAATGCTGTTAACTTCACCGTCCCAGATAATTACACATACCTTCCCTCCGCTAACCAGTTTGGCTCGACTCTGTTTGGCAAGCCAAGCTACGGCAACATTTGGATAACCGAGGGACTGTGGCAACCTTCGAGCAGTGTTTTTATCCAAGGCACAAATTTGACAGTGACAAATGACAGCGGGGTAAATGTTACGCTTGGCTCTGGTGATTACAGGTGGTATTTTAGCGTGCTAAGGTGGGGTGGTGACAGCACTCAGCCTGAAGATTATGATACTTATCTGGGTCCGATTGTTCGATTGCTCAATTAAAATTAAAGCCTGATACCATGGAAAGCGGTTACTTTGGTGATATGTAACTTACATGATTATATATACTTATGTTATAAATACAAGGCATTAGCTAGTTAGATTAAGGTTGTTCTGATTGATTAGAGTTATATTGTTAAATTCGGCGGGTTAAATGTGGAGAACCCACGACCGCAATTTAAATACGGCATAAAATTCTCTGTTAAAAACGTTTCTTTATAATTGAATGAATGCAATTGCTCATAAGTGGAAGGTTTGACGTATAATGGAAGAGAATTGGGTTTCATTTTTATTTAGGAAAGATATTTATTATAGCCCTTTTCCTCCCTGGTTCATGTTATATGTAGTATACACGCACCCCAAGGATCTCCGATTGTGTACTCAGTATCTACGACTACGTCAATTAATGGACCGCTGTTGCGAGACCATGTTGTTGAAGCTTCTGGGCATTCGCCTAACCCAATGTACCAGTAGAAATTGAGGTAGGCTTTCTTATTTGAGATAGGTGAGAAGAGAAAGTACTGTCTTATTCTGTATACGATAGATGCTAATACAAAAAAAAGACCAAATCGTTGCTGCTGCTCAGGCTCTTTGTGCCGGTCATGAATGAGCAGTGCCGAATTATCTCCTGGTACAAACCATTGCTTAACTGCCTTAGAACCTTTTGTAAGGCAAAATCAAGTACTGGAAAGGAACCTTGTTTACAAAAGGACCGCTGGAAAAAGAGATGTACCGCGCATTGCTCTTTTTGTTAAGCAAATATGATATGCATGCATAAACTGATTATTGTATTCTGAAATTGCAATTCGTCGGCAACTTTGATGTAGAATGGCTAGTTTCATCAGAACGAAGGCCAATACATAGTATTGCAACCTCAATAAGAAGTTTTGGTCTCTAAACTACATCTCATTCATCAATCCACAGGAGCGGGAGCCGCTTCAGGATCTTCGGCCAGCAATGCCTCAACTTGCGCCCCTCTTCTTCGCCTCTCTTCGAGGGAGACCTCGTCTTCAGGCGCGGCAGACCAACCAAGACGCAATTCAGGATGCTGAAATGGAGCTTCGTCACTTTCACGCGGCAATCCGTCTAGATAGATGGGCCACGGCGTGCCCAACCAGGCATTCCGAGTTTCGTGATCTCGGCGTTGTTGTGAGGTAAGAGGGTGAACGAGGATGCTAGATATCTCATCAGAATATGGTTGAATATGCAAGTCTTGGCTACCAAGAAGGATATTTTGAGCGAGCAAGGTGGACTATGGGGGCTTACGCCTCACATTCGGAACTAAGAAAAGGGCAGACTCTTGTACCTCAAGTTTCCACGGTTGATTGCCAAGTAGAAAAAGACATCGGAGAACGAAGTGCCTGGAACCCAAACTTCATTCGAGAATCAGCGATGGATCATTTAGAAACATGCACGAGCTATAATATACACTCACTCTCGTAGGACCCGGCAGGATGCGGTCCGATGGGCTGCTCATTGACTCTGTGCAGCGGAACGGCAACGAGGGCGCATATATTATGTTGGTCAGTCAACAGTCGAGGCTATCTCAGAATTTGCGTACCATCGCGTCGAAGCCTTAACACGGCATCAAGGAGCGCAAGTGCTGCGGCTGTTTCGGTATTGCAGCAAGAAGTAGATATGAAAATGCCATTCCCTTGTCCGACTCTCTACAACGGTCCGTAAATCATCTTGAGGGCTTAGCGCCGCGGAGAGAGTGACTTGTGTCATCACGAGAACAGGTTTATTCCCGATGTTTGCGTAGATTGCTTGAGTCGCGCTTCAATAATGAGCGAATGTTATCAGATGGAAGTTGAGGTTTTCTGCCCTGGTGAAGCGGTAAGCACGCCATTCCAGATTATCATTTACACTATTAATACGGAGCTCTCGATGCGGCGATCGCGACCTTCATATCTTGGCTTACGGGGTATTGTGTGCGCTAATGAAACTTGACCTTGCTCCGTTCCTGCAATCTAAGATGCGTTCCTTGGCTGTAGCTAAGCTGTTATTGCTAGCTACTAAAAATGGTAGACACTTACCACCACAATCATGTTAGATTAGTATAATACATTGATCAAGGAAATTGGTTATTTGAATGTTCTCATCCTACTCAAAATGGCAACATATCTCACCATGTCAAGTCTACGCCTTCAGCTTCGCGAGGCGGGCCTTGGTGCCAGTCATGACTTTTTCTTCATTCTAGATCCATTTACAGTCAGGTATTCAATCACTACGGAGTATATATAAAAGTTAAGGGTCTTAGTAAGCAGGTCTTTAAACTCTTTGGCCTAACGCCGTTCTTCAGCAAAGACGGCAATCGTAGAATGAAAGATCCCGTGAGCACTTATCGTTAGTATCAGCGCTCCGTCTAATGATATTTCCCTCCATTTGAATGGTATACCTCGGCTAGTGTCAATGTTTTGATTCCTTTAAAGTACAGAGCCGCATCGCTTAATAATGGCTTAACTTCCTTCTCAAGCTGCTTTATCAATTCTGCTGCAGCCTCCTCGGCTTCTACCTCTATCTTGGCAAACAGTGCTTTATAATAATATGCATTGACCTTGCTGAAAAATGTATCGATAAAGAAGTTTATTTTAGCGCGGGTAAGAGCAGCCTCAGGAGTTCCGCCATTTGGGACTAGGTGGGATGGATGGGCATCGGCTTGAAATTAAGCGACAATGGCAGACTCTGTAATGATCTGGCCGTTGTACGAAAGGCTAGGAACGAGACCGCGAGGGTTGATAGCTGGGTATTCTGCCGTACGAGGAGTGTTCAAGCCAACGATTTCCTCTTCAAATGGGAGTTTAAGCTCGGCGAATGTAATATGAGCACGGTGGGCCCCTATGATGTTGGTGTTGTTACACCATTTTATCTAATCAAATACGCATAAGGGCACCCGTGGTTGGTATACAGCTTGATAGTGGCGGTCATGATGATGGCGATGTCAAACACAATGTCTAGTCAAGTCCGTGAAATGCTGGGGAACAATCATTATCTCAGACAACGCAAGAGCAGAAAGATAGGAGGGGTAGCCGTTTATATACATGTAGGCAACTAATACGCGATCAATGCGTATCTTGATGCAATTCCGCAAATTATGGGATGATTGATAATACTCGCAAATACCCCGCACACTACTAGCTACTTGATAGGACGAGTTGGACAAGGTGCCATGGGGTTTCCTATTGTTGACATAGGAAGATAAAGATAAAAGACACTGTGCGTCCTAAGCTCTTCATTTTGAACCCTTTGGTCTCGTAATGCTTGCCATAGTTTCCTGTATACCACATGTTGCCGTCAAGCGAGATATTGGCTGGCATTCATGAAACATATAGATAAGTTGGGGCTCCGATTCATTTGCGTCGGGATTCGGAAACGAGGACTTCGTTATACACGTGGGCTTTCGGGTTGGAATAGTCTAAATACGGTGGGTATCAAGCGGAGTACGGAGCACATACAATTCCATCCCCTTTAGCCAAGAGCGACAATACAGTCTATGTGCGGACCACCTGCGGAGGCTATCGCCCTCTCTACGCATCCTTCCTTCATGATCAGCGGCAAGTTGAAGCGACACTCACGCGTGCCATCATTTCTCTTGAACCATTCCCATCCGGTCACCGCACCGCAGCCTTTGATCTCGCCCTGCAGCTTTTTACCTTCATCGTCCCAGACCCAACTGCCTGTCATGTCAATTATATCTAATCGCCACATGATTGGTGGGTAAAGCGCAATCCCACATGTGACTTCTGGCGTCTGAGTAGGCTCCGGAGAGGCTTCTTCTAAAGATGTCAAAGTAATCTCCGAAGTGGTCGATATTTTCGTAGCCATCGTCGTGGGTGACTCGAGCAAAGAGAAAAAATCATCTTCGTCTTTACCGATGGACACGAAAGCGCCTTCGTCTCTCAGCAGCCTCATTCCTTCGTACTCTATGACCTTTGCCATATAGGTTGGATCTGGCTCTTCAGTTGATGATTTTATAGTCGTTGTTACCGTCATGTCGGTAGCTTCGTAATCAACCACATTCTCGCATCGGGTCCGGGTAGTAGTCGACCAGGAAGTGGTTGCCTTCGTCTGTACTTGGGTGCTACTGACGAATTCCGTGCAATCCTTACCTTTTTGTAAAGTTGTGCAGGCTTTGGCTGTTGGTTGCCGGCCCGGAGGACAACCAATCAGGCCGCATGGCGCGTTGCATTGGGGTTCCCAAAAGGGGCAATCTGGGAGTTTCGGACATCCAAAGAGGCAAGTTGGCCTCGAGAATCTCACCGAAGTGCCTTTTGGACGGGGAAGAGGTTTGATAGTGACTCTTTCGCATTGTGCACCGGAGCACTTGGACCGGGGGAAACAGCCTTTGCCCTTGCACTCTCCAGAAGTGCAGCTTCCAGAGGCTTTGTTCGAGCAACCCCCTCCTTTTTTACACTCTTCTCCTTCACAAATTCCTCCTTGTTGACAATGAGAACCGACGCAGTTTCCTCCGCGAATGCATTTCTTGCCTTTGCATTTTCCAGCGAACATACACAATTGACCGAAACAATCTCCTCCCCGCAGACACTCGTCATTCTCGCAATCCTGGCCTTTGGTGCACGAATCATCGTTGCAGTCGATGACACCGGGAGGCGTTGGAGAATTGATCAATGGATGCTCATCATCATCCGGGAGTTCAGTTGGAGCTAGCGGCTTTGGACTTAGAACTGACGGAATTTTATGAGTGACGGTTGGGAGCCAAGTAATAGGCAGTAAGAGGCCGATCCCAGGGTTGGATGAAGTGGTGCTAGTCGTTTGTGGAAGTCCAATAATTGACTTGGAAGGTTCCTTTGACGAAAGTTCTTCTGTGGCTTTTCCTACTCCCGTGACAGCCCAACCAGTGGGAATGCGGATTGTAACGGGACTGGGCGTTATCCGGGGAGTGGGATTATACGTAATCATTTGTCCAGAAGTAAATGAATTGATGTCTGACTCATTAAAAGTAAACGGCTGAAAGCTGACCTCTGAGATAGAGAAGGGCGCTGATACTACTGTCGTACTTAATGATGTTCCTGATTGGAGAGTAATTGTCGTATATGCTGTAAGCGTTACCATTGTCAGGAGAGGTGATGGCTGGAGGATATTCGTGCATCCTGCGACTGCTTCGATGGATGGGTTAAGCCAAACCCATATCATGTTGTCAAAAATTTGTATGCAGGAAGAATTATTATAATCTCCATGTGGCCCTACGGTGTCTGCCACATTAAATTCTTGCAAGTCAACTGCCCAGTCGGCCGATCCGCCAAAGTTTAACTGCTTCCATTTGTCGCGGCGAGTTTCCTTTGTTTTATCGGACATATAGGCTACCCATTCAACGTCTATACTAGCATTAGCATGCCATGAAATGTGTAAAGAGACCTCAGGTGTGCACAATCTTACCATTGTATACCAGATAATCCGTTGCCGTGTCCTCATCGAACCATGTCTTTTCCGACTTTGATGACCTGGAAATGATCTCGCTTATTTCACCATTAGAAAGGTATCCATTGGCGTTTGTACATCTTCCTTTTGCGGCATCAGATTGACTTGTGGTACTAGTAAACGTGCAGTCTGGCCCAGTGCAACCGGCTTCGGCCATTTTAAACGATCGTCCATAACTGGATTCTCCCACAAAGACCTTGTTTGCATTGACACCGGCTTTGGTGACTGGTTCCATTATAAGTTACCAACAATGCTTCATCTTTAGGCGAGAATATCAGAAGGGTAACTCAAGACTCACTCATAGAAAGCGCCAAAACAACTTCCGTCTGGTTAATATGGCTTCTCAAACAATTTCCGCCTGGACATCCGGACATGGCCCACCTATTTCCAACATCCCATTGGCCTATCACACACAAATTAATTAGCGAAGCAACGAATGTTTCAGCTAGGAGGCTATACTGCTTACCATGAAGATCATATGACATGTATACAATGTAATCCACGACTTGCGACATTTTTTTGATAGGAAAATGCATCAAATACCAATATGAGGCAGGAACGGCAATAGAAAGAGAATACTTAGCTAGTAGCGCGTTTCGCAAGGCACGAAGAGTATCAAGATAGCTGGAGCCATCGCTGGGCAGGCCTTTTAGAATACCAGGGATATCAGGCGCCTGTGTTTGTACCGTAAGGTTAGCATACGGAAGCTACAGCAACAGGTAACATGTTAAGGAATTCTACTTACGCCGGGATATTCCCAGTCAATGTCGATACCATCGATATTAGTTTCCTTTGCAAAAGAAACAACATTTGATATGAAGCGATCTCGACTCTCGGGAGACATAGCTTTCCGGAGTATCTCATACGACGCAAGTCCCGTGGAAAATCCCCAGCCACCAAACGAGACAATTTTTTTAACATCTTTCAATCTCATGAACCCATCCCACTGACCATATGTATCATTAATGGATACCGACATATCACTATTGACAAGCTTCCCTCCTACACCTACAGGTACCCCACCTTTTGGGTGCCCAACGACCACAACACTTCGACTGTTTGACTAGCTATCAGACGAAAAGAACTTCAAATCGTCCCACGGGACGTCCCAGAAGG
>JARFTM010000431.1:0-11773 GCA_030278935.1 Trichoderma polysporum | reverse complement strand
GGGAGGGGGGGAAGTGTTTCCTAACATGGTTTCTAAAGGCATAATGGAAGCATTTTATATTTGAAATGTCATTCACAGCGTTTGACATGTTATTACCGTACAGTTTTGAACCCCTTATAGTTGGTATAGGTTATCAAGCTAGCATAACCTCTTTGATTGAAAGCGCTGTCAAAAACACTTCAACGCTTGAACAAAAGTGCCTCTTGTACCCTCGGATCATCTCATGTACTTCGCTATGTCGTACCAGCTTGCTATAGCAGCCTAGAATACATGAAAGAATTCCTTCTAATTGATCAGTCGTTATTCTAAGCTGGAATTGATCAACGATTCAATTAGAAAACATATATATATTGGAAGGAGTTACATTTCGTTTAATTATAATTGCATTCACTATTATAGCAAAAACTTTAAGAGATGTGGTGATAATTCAATATGAAGGGAGGTTGCTGTAATAACCTTACATCTAATATGGTGACATACGCCAGGCGCTACGTCTAGCGCTGTGGCGGCTGTAGCTAGCGCTACAGCCACTACAATCATTTACGGATGCCAAAGTGGAATCCATTTCAGACGCTTGACAGCTATCAACAAGATCTGACAGCTGTCAGCAGAAACAACAGCTGTTATCAGATTAAATGGCTATGATTAAAATCTAATACTAACATAACTTACTAAAATCAAAGTCTAATAAAGATCTTTTTGTTTAATATTGTGAAAATGCTATGAATAGCCTCTGACAATATTCTCATATCAAGCTACTCTAGAACCCCTGTGTAGATCCCCCCGGCGCGTGGGTAGTTTTGCGACGCCTATACTTAATCTTTGAAGAGGGAGGCCAATAAGAAACGGCATTCGATCGGAAGGCGTCGGAACGTAATTGTATAGACAAACAAGGCGAAAAGACGCTTCGAGATACTTGACATCCTATTTATGAGATTTGGAGCACTATTGTGGATGAAAAGTATGATATAATTGAGCGATGTGAATTTATCAGTGGATGAACCTATCCCATTCGCTGTTTCCTCCTGACCCATACTTCTTTTTCCACGGCATCTAAAACTTTGCTAGCCTCATTAACACCATGCTGCAAGTCCGAGTCCTTAATTTCGCGCAACTGGGTTTCCCAAATACCAAGTTGGTAGTTTCCACGGTCTGCTGTCCCGGTAAATATATCGAACGACCATGCATGCTTTGGGCAGGTCAAACCAGCGCTTAAGACAACGCCGAAATCCTCGATGTCAAATGGAGTGGCCTGTGAGAGGGGATACGACGAATGAGGGCATTCCTTATATAAAAAGTCATTATTGGCTTTCTAAAGACCCAAAAGTACGGCTATCAGCTTGTCGCTTTGACTTACATGATCAACAGCATGGAATTTTCCTTTGTACTGAAACACAAGGACCTGATCTTTTAATCCTTTCATATCCGATCTCTCGAGAGTACCACCTTCTCCAAACATGATTTCTGCTCTTTGCAGGCTATCTTCTCGGGGTACTTGAAAAACTTTGCATCCTGGTTTAAGATCTGCACTACACTCCCTATATTTCGCCAAATTTTCATCGTCGAATCCTAAATCGGGAAACGACGAGGTGAGACCGACAGAGAACCATTCTGCACCAAGTCGAGATGGTGTTCTGAATGCGTTCATATCCAGACAAGCCGGGATATGGCGGTTGAAAATCCACCTGAAGAACACTCTTCAGGCCTTGCAGCAAGCGATGAATACAGTGTCATTAAAGATTTAACTTGGTGCGACAACGGAGCAGCTTGCAAGGATTAGGTAATACTTTAGGTAGGCCATTTGCTGTGGGGCTACAGCTCACGTGATTAGATCACGTGAACGAGAAGCAGCGATATCCGCGAATCTCAGAACACGAACTGGGGCCTATCATTTAATGCTAGCTAATTTTATGAAGCAGAGTGATCGAATACTTGTCCAACATGTGCTCAATCGAACAGTCTAACGATTGAAATAGTATTTATTAATACGGCAGTAGCTGGAGACTTTACAGTGCTCAACGCCACTGCCTGATTATTAAGTCTGCAACAGGACTTGGTGGTCTCCTTGCTTTGTGCTCGCGCCGATGTGGTCTGATAGATTCATTTTGTGTAAGCATTATATAACATTGGGGTACTTCGTATTGTGAAGGGAGCTTATGATTGTCTCTTATCACCTCGATGTATATAAATTACTTAGTAATACGGAGTAGGGTATCCTTGCTTCCATTTCGTTACTACCTTGCGATAGTAGAACCTTGTGTACTTTACCAGCAACCATCTAGAGCCGTTCAGCGTTCTCTCTTATGTACGAAGTATGTGAAAGGGAAATGACGCTTAAACGGCTTATCGGATTGTCAAGTGCCATACGAAGCATAGGTACGAAGTAGCTATTGTAAACATTTTATTAGGCTTCAATCTTAGCTTACTTGTTACCAGTGAGCTTCGGCAATTGCACTTTTTAAACATAGCGCTATTCCACTTGTCGGCGAAAACATATAAACGCGTTTGCAAACCCCAGCACTGCTCGGTGCCGGATTAGTAGAGGCGAAAACTCTAAGCTCCGTGCCAGTCGTATAGATTACAAGGTCATCTTCCCCTATTCATTCATCATACAAGTAATGCAGCCGCGGTCACGGCAAACTCGGCACAGTTGTTTGCACTAAAAAACACGAGAATTGGGTCACTAACATACGGATGTCAATCACACGTGCTAGAGTTGAATGTTCTTCATCTATAGCGGCCCACTAGACAAGTCACCAAAAGTAAGCCCTAGCGCGCAAAGCAGGCATCAAGTCCGTATGAAGATCTTAAAGATCGCCAAAGGCGCGTCGCAGCGTTTGAGGTATGTAAATTAGACTATATCATTCTTACTAGCCATGTTGCCATGCAAAGGACTTTGTATCACAGCTTAATGTAGCTCCCCAATAGCGTTCGGATAAAAAACAACGTGCTTGTTGTTCTTGCGAGCCTCGACCGCTTCTTCACAGAACTAGCATCAAATAATGATCACATAAGTGGAGTGTTCCCTTTCTGGCAAGTCTTTAACGTTGTGCTTCCGGACATAGTTTCGGAAGCATCCGTGAAGAATTTAGCGATACACAGGGACAAGCCACTCCATCGTAGCATGAATCGTATTGCCCGAAAGTGCACATGCAAATCTAATGGAGAAGGTGACAAGATGATTTGTTACCATGGATCGACGGACCACTGGCAATTCTCCTTCCTATTCTAGCACGGCTGTCAGGGCGAACGGCGTTTATCTCCCGTCGGTTAGAGTAGTGCTGTACAATTCGTATGGAGGAGCTATATAAATATCGATCGATATCGCCAAGATATAAAAATCTCTTGGCATCTTATTCAATACTCCTACCAGCCGAGCTTAATAACTTTGTTTAGGCCATCCGTTCTCGTCATGGGTTTCGCCAAGCTTATTCCTCTATTGCTCCTTGCCGCCAAAACTGCTTTGGCGGACACTCCGATTGCGGTCAGCGATTTCACTCAGAATGGAGGTTTAGCAGCTGCACAGGCCGCCGCGCCTATGTGGTATATGCCTTCTGGCACATGCATGCCCTCAGCTGCTGAGGATGGCGAAGGCAACCAGACAAACGGCGTAGATACCGACAACTGTAATATCGATAAGCTATCAAATGGCTGTCCTGTGCAGCCCACTTGGGAGGGAGCGAACACATTCTATGGCAATGT
The DNA here is from genome assembly GCA_030278935.1 of Trichoderma polysporum. NCBI lineage: Eukaryota > Fungi > Ascomycota > Sordariomycetes > Hypocreales > Hypocreaceae > Trichoderma > Trichoderma polysporum. Next base: position 8,071 of record JARFTM010000431.1, on the reverse strand, counting down.
CTCAGGCGAACCCTTCTTCACTATTCCGACATACTGGGAATCGACCTTTTGTAATGGAGATTCCTCCGGCTCTGATCCTTCATATCGTATCATCTTCTACGTGTATTTCAAGAAAGACACTGGCCATAAGAGCGATTGGGAAGGCATTGTCATGAGATTCACAAGCCCTGATGGAGGCAACACCTATACTCGCGAATCAGTCATTATGGAGCAAGGTTTGTCTCATCTGCACGCACATTAGCATTCATTTATAACTGTGGCTTTACTAACACTGTTATAGACGGAGACCATGTGCACATTAGCTGGTCTGATGTTGATGACACTTTTGAGGGGTAAGTTGTCAACTTGAAGAGTATGCATAGTGATGAACAAGCTGCTAACATTACATTACAGTGACGATGATTGGGAGAACTTTGCTCAGAAGAACCTTGATCACGGCAAGTTCTATTTCGGCAAATTCCATCACTCTGTCCACCAGGACTGGTATACCGCAGCTTTCAAGAATACTTGCCCTCCTCTCTCAGCGGATGACTACCGCAACGACGACTATCAGTTCTGGGCACAGAACAACTTGCGCCCGGTTTCTGTCTTGAACCCCAACTGGGTTTGGGGCGAGGCAGATTCACCTGCCAATATCGACATCTGTTCTTATTAAAAGAGTTGCTTTCACGATTATAATTGGGTGTTCTCAAGGTGCGTTCAAAAGTTTCTATGACGGACGAATATGAAAATATATAAAATATGAGAAAGTGCGATGAAGTAGATATACTCTAAAAGCTATGGCGGAATAAATATACCCCCCAACTGTGTTTGGTCTAAATTTCTCTCACAGTTGATTCGCTCGTGAGGAAAGAGATATGTCAAAACCAAACAATTAGTTATCGCCTCATTTATGTACTGAGAACCGTGTTACTAATAGAGTATAATACCTCAGCTTCTTATCGGCGGCGGTTCTGTCGGAAAGCTAATGGCTTTGAACTACATGATTCCCTGATCTTGGGAATGTGGGACAGGTGGATAGTAACGGCGCTTAGAAAACTAGCCTCTTCGGCTGCACTCGAGAAGATGTAGGATTGGTCATTGCCCTGCTTTTTATCTTGTACTACAGTTAGGAACTTAATAACTGCCTGATTTGTGAAAATATTCATCTCATTGATTCTGAACAGAGAACTTCTACTATGAAACTATTTTTTTACGAAGCTTAGTTCTGTAAGCACCAGGCACATTTTGTATTTTAACGGATTATAAAGAATTCTGTGACTTGACCTATATCACTTCTCATTTGATCTTGCAGTTATTAAAAGATGGATACATTATATGAACTACAATTTCACGTCTATCAAAAGAGTATCAAGTTAAACCAGCGCGCAAAGCCGAGCACAGAGCATATAGACCACTTGACCTGTCATCAATTCGTTTTGGGCAAGCTCGGCCCTGTGAGAGCAATGACGCGACATCATGAATCGACTAATTAAAAAGCTGATGAGCGAAAGCGTGAGAGAAGACCCCAAGACGTACTTTAAAATTGCAGGTGATCGCGATTTGGTAGACTTCCATATCCGGGCTATGCTTGATTCTGCGGCAGAAGGAGTGCAGTTCATCCACTTCATTTCGAGCGAAGATAGAGAGCTTCTAGCATCAATCAATGTCGCTCGGATTATATCGCAGGGTTGACCCCGACAGGACAAAAAAGATTCCAGCGGGCGAAGTACCGGCGTAAATTGCCCGATTTGCTTCTCTATTTAGCCCTGCCCCTCAACACATGGTGCCTTTTCTTAAAGTCATAAGGTCGATCAACAATAAAAAAAGGAAGAGAGTGCGTAGTTGGAAACCAGGAGCCGCGCAGGACACTATTCTTGGTACTGTAGATAGTCTGACAGAACACTATATTGTATAGCAGAGCATGTTAATTGCGGCCATTATGGCTGCGAAGTATAAAATAGAGTATATTTGCAGCTTAACAAGATTCGAAAGCTGTCCAAAAATGTATTCTCGGGTATCATGCTACCAAATGTTGAGTGATAGCGCCCATGGAAATAAGTCTAAAATGTTGAAATCCCAAGAAAAGTAAATCATCCGATCCCTATACCACCAAATACTTTGTTGAGAATAAGTACTAGCGTCATGTTGAACTCCTTGAACCGACCCATGCAATCATTTATACCTTCAATTCATCCCAGTTCTACCTAGTTCTTTGCGTTCGTATCAACAATCCATTGACAGAATTCCGTCCACTTATGGCTGTAGTTGCTTAGCATTTCCTTTTTCGTCGCTTCATTTGTGCAGCTGTACGAGATACTCCACTCGGCAAGGGTTCGCCAACCCAGGAGCGTCATGTTTTCACTCCCCATCATCGCTTGGTGAAAGTCGTGAGATAGCATACTCGCTCTGTATATGTCAGTATTGGTGCATTATTTAGCTGCTGGGACACTCACTTCCAAGATCCAGGATCATCACTGTTAACAGTACAAGGTACACAATTAGCCAGGAGAACTGGCAAGTGGTGAGACTTTGTTGTCGGGACCAATCCCAAGACCTCATTAGATATGGGACAAGTCTCAATAGCAATCTGCCTCTCTTTACAAAGTTGCATCAGAAGCGGGTGCTTGGTAATGCTGAAACCGTGCCCGATGCGCTTGGTATCTAGAAGGATAGCATCGTACAAATTTGAATCAGTTTCTCCACCGTGATCAAGTGTCTCTCCAGCATGAAATATGAATGGTAAATCAAGATTTAACTGTGTGATTTTAGCGCGCATTGCGAGAAGGTCAGAGACCCAGTAAGAGAGTGGGTGTCCAGTATCTTCTTGTCCCTGCATATCAAATGCTAGAAATTGTGTTAGCCTTGGAAAGCAGATTGAAGACTCATAAAATCTCACCGCAAATCAAGTCGGAGAATAGTTGCTTCATCTCGATGCAGTTGTCCATAGACCATAACATGGCTTCTCTAGAAGAGGATCTCATGCACGCATAGATAATCTTAGCACCGTAAAACAATAAACCCGCGGCGTGTATCTTTGGGATTTCTTCTTGTAACACGCGTTGGAAAATCTCCAAAGCCTCTTTATGCTTGAGTTCTTTGGTGCCATCATCAGATTTGATAGTAAACCCGTAGTTGAGGGCTACTCGAATCTCGGCGTACATAATGCCGTCTTGAGCAAACTTCCACAATGACCTTCGAAAATGTTCTCTGTATGCGGTTTCATATCCCAGCAATGATCGAATGACTGTAACAGCGCGAATAAACTGTTGCCAGATACTAACAACGTTAGAATTTCCAATATTTTTATTAGCTGTTCATTTATATATATTTACCCGTTAACTGTCTGTTTGGGGTGATAAGCATCATCTGGCTTCAAGACCATCCTCTTATGGAGCCAGGCTTCCGCTTTTTCCACTCCGCCAGGGAAATTGTTTAGGAAGTCAGAATACCGCATCCAGGATCCCGCTATATAACCCTTGTTAAACATGTTGGTCGATTCAGCCAGCGGGATGTCTTGACTGAAAACGTCGAACTGCGGCAATGCGTACGCAAAAAGCCCTTCAGTGACCAAGGGCACGTCAGCCTTGATATAAAGATTAGGCTGATTCCTAGCATCACTAAGGACTGTATCCGGAGGAAGAAGGCAGTCGTAGTGGCAATGCAAGAGACAGCCTTTAGGGGCTTTCACAGCAATGTTAAACAGCTGGCTTTGTGGTGTTAGATCCAAGCCATGGAAGAACCGGTGGCCCGCTTCGTGTCCAGAGCCATCGATCTTGATACCATAAACATTTTTATTTTCCCAGTCTTTGAGACGCTGAATAACCTCTTCGGCTACTGACTCCAGATTCGTCCTCTTGACTAGACTTTCATATCCATGTGCCTTCTCGGCTCTCACAAGGGACTCCCGGGCTTTGAGATATTCGTCCAAAGACCCGAATGGCCCGGAAGGCTGAAATGAGCTGATAGACATTGTCAAATAAAGCGCGCCAGATGAGGCATTGTCTGGACAATCAATTTGCGGAGAGAAAAGAGAGAGAGGGATGCGGGGAAAGACCTTAACAAAAACTCCGCGCACGAAGGGAAACTAATCGAACCACTCGCTGGCTGGAACTGGTTGTGGCTATGACTCTAACTCGACCCCACTATGAAAAATATATTGGTGAGGTGAGGGGAGTTGCGGATACGACGCATGCGAGTTGGCAAATCAGCACAGATTCATTTATCAATTGAACCAATTTATGTTCTATAAATCTCCTATTTAAATAGGTCGTAGTTTAGCTAACTGTTCCTGTGAGATTTGCTTCACTTCAACTTTCTCTGGTAATTCCAAGCACCTTCTGATTTTATGAGTGGAGTACAGTATTGAGATGGTATTAGAGCTGTCTCTACTCCGTATAACTAACAGAATGCCCCATACTGTGAATGATGCGAACGAAGCCCGACGAGGACCCACTGACCTTGTCCTGCGTAGGGCCATCCAGAGTTCTTGATTTGTGATCAATGCCGCTTCTAACCCCCAAGGCTCCTGTACGCTCCCTGTAGCGCTCGTAAGCCCCCAAGAAAAAGTCTTCTGGGACACCCGAGAACTAACTATCTAGTTAGGGGGAGCCTGAGGTCATAAAATCACAACACTTGCTCCATACCTACAGAAAAGATAGGTGTACATTGCAACAGCGGATTATGTCGAAATATGATGGATTCAATTAATTTAAATTGCATATAATATGCGCTGAGTCTGTAACTTAGGATTCTAAATTACACTCAAAAACAAACTTCTCGTAAATAAACATGAGTTCAATTTGGCAGTATCCTTCTGTAATTGTGATATTGTTGCCTAGTAGGAATCGTACTGTTAAGATAGTCTAGAAGTGCTAGAGCTTGAGGACAAGGCCCTGGAGGGAGGGAGAATCGTGTTACGGCCTGATCCCTTACAACAGGTTGATCAATTATAAGCACCTGGTTCTGTCACAATAAGCGCTACAATTACGATTATTGGCCTAATCTTTTGCCCTGCTTGGCGTAACGGTATGACGGATCGTAACATTTATGGGTAAGAGAATGGGCTGTCAGGCGGCTTACTTGGAACCAAGTGTATAAGTGAGTCAATATTTTGCAAAATAATAAGTTATTGGATAGAATATTAAGATTAAGAAAAGGGTTAAGTCTGAAAAAGCCGACCTAGAAAGGAGGCATACATGTACAATGTAGTATTTTGAAGTTAACTTCACAACGTGCAAATAGAGGCTAATCAAGTTAATACAAGATGGATTTCTACAGGTTTTTGTTTTTAGGCTGGTCTTGAGGCTGTAATAAAACTATCGCAATGCCTTGGATTATCTATATCTTAGCAATTCTTCTCTTCTTATATTTGCGAGCTTGGTGCAGTAGCTATAAGATATAAGATATCAAGCTATAACTAAATCTTGAAGCTATACTTTAAAGCCTTCCTACATCATTGTGAGCCACAGTTTACGAACTCAAAGCTTTTAAAGACATCTCCTCCAAGACCAAAGCAATTATCACCATCTGCATCGTCGACGTAATAAGAACCACCTGTACAATCAAAATTCTGAGTGTAAAAGATTGCACTACATCCTTCAGCAATAGTGCCAGTCTGAAGGGAGAGTATGTTTGAGTTGAATGAAAAGCATTGATCACTTGAAAAAGTGCTCCATGTAAAGGTTGATGCAGTAGTCCCAGTTCCAGCACTGGTGTTACTATCCGCGCAATTTCGTCCCAAGGGGTATGCTGTTAAAGGAGGTCTGTACGTAGAGTTAGGGTTCTAGTCTATCTCATGTTAAATTGCATAAAATACTCACATAGCAGACACAGTACTGGCTGCAATAAGGAGTGCATTGAATAATACAAAAGTATTGAGCATTTTAAATAAAGTGGTTGATCAAATATATATATAGAAAGAATTGTGTGAAGATGAGTGTTATAAAGCATGAACTATAAATAATATAACAATCAGCGATATGAATATATTTATACTTTGATATTTGGGTCCGATGAGTGGAGTATAGATATAAATAAAGCGATCGTCGTATGATTTCAAATATAGCAGTAAGTCGCATTCGGCTAAGATCGTTCATTATGCATACATATTGTCCAGGGCTATAAACAGGGGCGTTGGAAAAGGGTGTAAAGGACATAAGAGGATCGCTATAAGGCCCTTTTATAAGCTGGTGTAACTTGAAAGATTAGCATGAAGTGCTATTATGGGCGGACTTTATGGCCTTCTGGTTAACCACTGCATTGGCCGTGTCTAGCACACTCTCTAGTACTGTTACAAGTATAATCTTTCCTTGCCTTTGTAACGCGGTGGTTATGTGTTTAGGAAACTCATATATATATGCCGCTATTATGGAAAGCGGTTTGTTTAAATTCGGCTAAAGCACCTTTTTTAGCCAAAATCTCCCAGCGCCAAGCGGTGAAAGAAAAGCCAGTGCCATGAAAGTCCACTTTTGTATGTGAAGCGGGTATAAGCGCCTCACTCTTTTCCCCTCCACACCCTTACTGCGTCCCGTGTATAGCTACTATTATAAAGCTATTACTACACATACAGTATCAATAACCTTCTGTATAAAGACTAGTCCCTAAAGAGCTCTTAGGTTATAATATATGTTTACTATTAAGGCTGCTTGCTGGTTCAACATTATATCCATTGCCAAGAAAAATTAAACCTAATAATAGTTCCATACCTAGTCAAAGTCAAGTAGCCAAAGTTCACCCGCATACAACTTGAACTTATGCATAGCATAGGTAAGTTTACCATACTAATTAAATATTTATAATATCGGTAGTAAATAATTAACCTTCCAATCTATTTTTTCCCATATTATGTATCCTATACTGAAAAATAAATACATGATAACAACTATATTCTTTTGAACCTATTTGAGTAATCACAATTCTTTTCCAAGTAAGATTGAGCTTCTTCTAATCAATTGCCTTTTGTAAAATCTATGATGCATGCTTGCAATAAATACAAGCTTTAAATGATTATCATTTTATTTAACAAGTGGATTTATTTACTAAGTTTAACTGAGATTACGATATCTTGTATGCAGGGAAATTCCTTGTAGGGGTAGAGCCTCTATCCATGATCCTTCCATCAATAGAAGATACTTCTTACGTCTTATAGTGACAGCATGGTATATCTTCAGACCTCGTGAATTGATCAAGATCATAAGGTCACTGCGTTTTTAGAGTAAATCGGTAATTGATGGAAAAGGCCGACAAAAAACATTCTCTCCGTCTCAACCGGAATGAATCTCACCTTCTGCAACTTGAACTGTTGTGATTACTTATTAACCTTCTCCATATTTTGACCGTCTTGGCGGAGTTGTTCCACCACTCCGCTTTCCTCTTCTCCAAACGGCACCACCCTGAATCAGAATATGTAAACAAGCCGTCCTCTAAGGCTGCCAGATGTATAGGCGTCTATACCTATTTATCTCCTGTATCCCTTCTAAGGCGTCGGCTCGGCAAATGGGTTTAGTTGCCTCACCAGACATTAAGATCTGGCTCGGAACGTGGGCCAATATGGCGGTTAAAACCAGAAGTAGTAAACTAAGTTAAGGAAACAGATAAATAAATGCAAAAATAAGAGTAGACAGAGACGGAGAAGTGACGAGGACCGGACCTGTGGTAGATAATGGAAAAGGTAAATTGGATTTCTAGTATTCGGACGAAGCATCATAATCGACGCCTGTGCCGCAATTCCTAACTGTGAATGGTTATAGTCCCTGGGAACATAGATCAATATTTTCCTTCTGTATCTGTCCCATCGGTATAAGGATGTCTATTCATTAGCCTATCAGCTCTTATATACGACCTTTTAAACGTCTACTTTTCGCATTTCAGTGTCTGCTATCCAGCGAGGGACCAGCTAGTATACCGAGAAGCTTTTTATACTGGCCTTGGTAACAAACAGGCCCTAATTCGCTGAGGTCCAACTGTTACGACCCAACATCCTTAGGTCGCACAATGGGCCTACAGGGTAGACCTGAAGGAACAACTACGGACCGATCAGCCAATTAGACCAAAGTCGTGTGCAGTCGGCACGACTCTGATCGACTCGGTC
>JARFTM010000430.1:0-11783 GCA_030278935.1 Trichoderma polysporum | reverse complement strand
ATATTAAAGCATTAAGTATATTAAGATATTAAAGGTATTATTAAAATTAATAAATATTATTAAAACTAATAGTTATTATTAAGCTTAATAGCTTTTATTAATTAAAAGATATATAATAAATAAAATATAATAAAGATTTATTATAATAAATAAAAAACCTTTATTATAAATCAAGCTATTTAAGCTCAGAATCTAATACCTTTATAATAGCGATTATACTTACTAATATAAGTATAAACCCTTTTATAGCGCAAGCAACTATTTGCAACAAGAAACCCCTGTCTAGAAACGCCCCCCCTTGCGTAAGTAGTAAACTGTACGCGTTTATTGCTTTCATGTCAAAATACAACCCTAATTTATAACTGGAGAATACATGCTGCCAACCAACGGATGTGGGTAACGTAATCGACTGGTGCAGCGTCACCCTTTCTTTGTTTCGTATTATTTACCTGTGTCATAGCCCCACATCTCCTGCTTCATTACCACCCAACAATGTAACACCCAACAATGAAAAGACGAATTTGGTTGCCTCCCACACTTTCTATTTCCTTCGAGGCCGCGCGTTCCTCACTTCTTTATAGGTAGTTATCACTCACTGGTCCTGCCCATCACCTCCCAAACTCCAAAACTAAATCCTGCACATCGCGACTGTAAACATGGCCGAAAACAAACCGCTCGACTATCTCGTGCGAGGGCTCCAGCTGCTCTTCGCCATCATCGTCATAGGAACAGATGCTTACGGTACGCACCGCTAACCCCCCGCTGGTCCACTTCGGAGCACTAACCCTGTCGCCTAGCTATTCACGGGTTTCGTGGCACAAGTCAGGAAGTCGACGCACCCGTCTTTGGCGGCGATGTCACCCTTTACACCGGAGTCCCTGCTGCGTGGGGATTCCTGATGTTCTGCGCCGTCTGGACTTTCCTGGTCGTCATCTTCCACTTCGTCGAGCCCGGCTTCGCAAGCCACCCGATGATTGGATACGTTCGTATCGCTGCCGAGGCCGTGGCTGTCCTCTCGTGGTTCGCTGGGTTTATTGCCGTAGCTGTGAACGTTTCGACCACCGATGCCTGCTTATCGGGACAAAATTCCTGCGCGGAGCTCAAGGCATCGGCGGCCTTTGGTGCGTTCGAATGGGTGCTGTTCATGATTACCGCAACTCCGGCTGTTTTGTCCTTCATCAACCGTTCCCGCGACATAAAGAAACCTACGAGCAGCGCCTAGTTGAGGATATAATCCACGCTGCGGAATCCTCATGAACATCAGAACCTGCGGATACTCCATGAAGGGGAGTGAGACCAGTGATGTTGTTTGTTAAGAAGACTTGTTTTCAGTCTTTAATGCTTGGGTTATGCGCTATCAAACCGCTGCAGCATTAGCAAAGGAGCCCGATGTTGATGCTTCTGCTCTGGACCACGATTAAATATGTCATAATTGGTTGGGCGAGCCGTCGCCAGAACAGAGTCACAATAATTCCTTTTCTAGTTCATGCGCCAAATACGAACATGTGCCTGCTCTGATAGTCATGAAGGATTTTCGGGTTATTTTAGGAGGACTGTATTGCTTCGCGTCTGATCGGATCAGTTCTATGGGGGGCCATTCAGGTTAAGAAGAAAGATTGTGCCGCAGCTGGAGATTGACATGCTATTGGTGTACCCACAATAGTCCAACACAGCTCAGGAGTCACATTTATAAAACACGGGTGCTCTTTGGAGCGCGGCGGGGGCTTCGGAAAGGTTGATTTCATGTATCATGGTTGCTATAATTAATAGTTGTGATCTCTATAGTTCTTGCGTTCTTCGCAACGACATATGACAAAAATTAACTTACTGTTGGGTCTATCTCATATTTCCTTGTCACACTAGACATTAGAGCCCTGGCATACTCGTCGATAAGCAAGAGTATGCGATGAAACTCGTCGTCCACACCCTCGCTACCTTCGGGAGTTCCGCAACTACTACGTGTATGGAATGTTAATAAGAATTTACAGATATACGGCTGACAGAAAGGGCGTGACGAAAGAGAAGGACAGGCGAAGCAGGATATCACTGATAGAAGAGCTCGGTTTGTGTACTCCGTACCGTTGGGCTCGGGTATGTTTTGTGCGATAAGACTTCCGCGCAAATATCTCAGGCGGCTTATCTACATCAACATACCATTAAAGTTCCAGTTGAGGTGAGATTAACTACCAAACGACTACGCTACACTATCTGGTAACAACTTCATAAGTGCCTAAGTGAATGTAAACTACAAATATAAAGCGAGGGGCAGATGCCTGGCCGTCTCAGCACCAACGCTACAACACAGCTACGAGCTCTCCAAGGTCAGGGAATAATTGAAATCGGAGATATTTGATAGGCCGAATGTCTTTCATCACATCAGCAAAAATGACTGCGACACTGTCTAAGGAGACGGCGATGAAGGAGGTTACCTACATATGTAGCTAGGTGCCGTCCTGCGTCAGTGAGCAGCCTAAGCAGCATAGGCAACTATTCATGATTGCACACACTTGCTCGGGGGCATAGCATCGGAAAGCTTGGTGACAGGGCACTTGGGAGGCTTGTAGCAATTTAATCTTCAATAGTTTCTAACATTCAGTACTGATGCGGTCATACTAATTCGTGTCTGTATATTCTTCGTGACCTTGAAAGTAATTCCAAATTATATGTACCGTGCAATACAAGCAAAATATATATCCATATTTATAGCCCTTTTCAACCCAGCTTAGATACGGCTTCTTGGAGCTTGACCGGGACCAATCTTGATTTTCCTGCGACCAAAAGGATAAGACTCTCAATGCTCCTGGTCTCGCGGATAAGGAGAAGCGAGACGTCAGCAGCCAGCATCGCCACGATCCAGTTGCGAAGTTCGACCGACACCAACGAGTCAACACCGTACGAGTCGAGCCCTCGGTGAGGCAGGATACGGTCCACCGGCGTGACAATCAACTTGCTCAGCTCGGCCAGCACCGCGCCTCCAACGGCCTCGACTACCTCTTCCACAGTCTGGGCACGCCTGATCTTGTCGATATGGTCTGAGCCACTGCCACTGCCGTCTAGCTCTGCACCCGCGAAGAGATTAGAGTCTTGGACCAGGTGTGAGAGGTGTCGCTGTTCTGCCCAGTCGGGCTTCTTGATGCCGGCGTCCGGGAGCAGGCCAAGGGCGGCTTGGCACTCCGGTCTGCTGGCGGCCAGAGCGTAGTCAAGCGTTGCGATGAGCTCGGCAACTGTTATGAAGCTAAAGCCCTGGCGTTTCATGTTGGCGAACACAGCTGGGTTCTCACTGACAAAGCCACTGTCGCCAACGACGCCAACATCGATCGAAAACGCGCGCTGGCCGTGGGCTCGTCGATGGTGCATAAAGGCGTCTTGGAAAGCACACGCGGCTGTATAGTTCGCTTGGGCCGGGTGACCGATAATTCCGGCGATAGACGACAGGACGACGAAAAAGTCCATATCAGTTGGCAGAATCTCGTGCAGGTTCCTGGTTCCAGCAACTTTGGGGCCCAACGACGCATCCCATTGCTGATGTGTCATCTGGTCAAACAATACGTCCTGTTTGTTCATGCGGTCAGTTACTTGCTTTTCAGTTTGCAGTATAAATGTTATCACTAACCTCGAGCGCCATCGCGCCGTTGATGACACCTCTAATCTGGCCTACTCCAGGGGCAGCCTTTAGATTTTTGACCACAGCTTCCACGGACTCTTTGGAAGCAATGTCACAAGCCACGGGAAGAACTTTGACGCCTTTGCTGAGCATTTCCGCGATGCATGCCTTTGCAACGGAAGTTTTGGCTCCCGATCGCGACAAGACGACAATAGTCCGCGCGCCTCTAGAGGCAAGCCATCGGATGAGATACACCCCTAGCCCTCCAAAACCACCGACCAAGATATAGGTAGCCTCGGGCAGCAACTTTGGAATGACCGGAAGCTCTGGCAGTGCCTGAGTATCACCACGTTAGTATGTATACCTTTAATTTACTTTCAGAACAGGGCAAAATCGGGTTTTACGTACCGGGACTATTTCGTCTGAGTCCGCTGTCAAGATCACTTTCCCCATGTGCTTGCCGGCTTGAATCAGGCGGAAGGCAGCCTCAATCTCACTAATCTTGAATAGCTGGAGAGTCACTTCATCAGTTAATTTGTTGCTCGCGATCAACTGAACCACATCATGGAGCAGGCGATTAACAAGCATTTTGTCTTCATTGATCATCTGTACCAGGTCAACACAAGAAAAGGTGATGTTGCGAAGCAAGAATTTTGTGGGCATCAGCGCATCGTCCAGGAAGTCCTTTTTGCCAATCTCAATGAAGCGACCGAATGACGCAAGGCATCCCAGAGATTCTCGAAAGAGCTCACCAGCCAAAGAATTCAAGATGACATTGACACCTTTGTTCTTGGTCGCGGCAAGAAGCGCAGGACCGAACGCTGCAGATCGGCTGGTGAAAATGTTCTCTTGCGGGACGCCAAGGCTCTCCAGACGCGAGCGTTTCTCCTGTGATCCACAAGTTGCATAGACCACGGCACCAAGATGCTTGGCCAGGATGACTGCGGCCTGACCTACAGCTCCAGCAGCGGCATGTATCAAAATGGATTCTCCCGCTTGCAGCTTGGCCACGTTCACCAACGAGTGGTAGGTGGTTGCCCACACAATGGGAAGAGATGCGCCCAGCGCGAAGGAGACGTTGTCCGGAATCTGAGCACAGTGATGCCCGTCAACGATCGGATAGTTGTTGTAGGACTGAGCATAGTAGCTGCAGACCCGATCGCCAACCGTATAGCGCGATTTCATATTGCTGCCAACCTCCACCACTGTGCCAGCACAGTCGTTCATCATGGTTGCAGAAGCGCCGAGCTCACCTGAGGCGACGAGCACATCACGGAAATTGATGCTAGCGGCACGACACTCGATACGAATCTCGTCCGGCGCCAGGCCGCGCGCGTGTTCGACATCGTCCGCCCACCGAAAGGTTTCCATCAGCCCGGGCACGCCAAGCCCGACCTTGAGCGGGCGTGAGCGCTGCAGGAATGCTGTCTTCTCTGGCTTGGCTCTCGCCGTACTGCGGACGATATGCTGATCGAGCTGCTCGTTGTGGAACATTCGGTTGACGTAGAGTTGTCCGCTACGCTCGGCGAACTGAAAGTCGAGCCCAATGGAGTCACGGTCGAAGTCAAATGTCTCGGACGTTAAAAGCTTGGTTAGGCATTGGCTCAAACGCTCATCAATGGCACCATGAGAGTTATCCGGGTCGAGATCGAGCGTAGCATAGCGAATACCGGGCTGTTCCAACCTCAAGGTCCGGGTGAAGCCTATGGTCAGCGCTCCCTCGGGCACAGGCGTGTCTCCAGTAGCGCCTCGCGAGATCAAGATAAGACCTTTGCATGACAAGGCGCATTTCTGGAATGTCTCCCACAGCGAAGCGTCCATACGGCCCGCGAGCGCCTCGCAGATCTCCGGATCGACCACAAGCACTGTGCTAGCAATGTTTGGGATGCTGTCGAGATTGCCTCTCGTGATCTGGCGCAGACCAAGTCCAGGACTCTGGCGAAGATGTTCAGCCACCAACCCAAGACTTCCGCCTGACTGATCGGGAACCAGGCCGCTCGTAAAGTGAAGAGAGATCTCACTTAGATCCCGTTGAGATTCAACAGGAGTCTTGGCAAAAATGACGCTAATTGAAGCTCCTTCACCATCGGCATAGTCGGATACAATGACAGGGTCTGACTCGAAACCCTGCTTCACTAGTGTTTGTTTCCAGTCACTCTCAGAGAGAACGGCTGTGGACACTCGTCCTTCGTCGACGCCAGACCACCACCCAGAAAGAGAGCCAAAGATCAGTTGGTAATAGGGCTCCGGGTTGGTGATTTCCATGAGAATCAGTGTTCCTCCTGGACGAAGGAGCTGATGGATATTGTCCAGTGAAGACGCAATGTTCGGGGTAGCGTGTACAACATTGCAGGCGATGACAACATCGTAGGTTCCGGGCTCGAAATCTTGAAGATCGGGAGAGCACGCGAGATCAAATGCTTTGTAATTGACAATGTTGCCATACTGAGTTAATCGCTCGCGGGCAGCGGGGAAGAAAGCTGTCGACAGATCCGTGAAATCATACTGCGCAACCAACGGCTGGCCATGATGAGTCAGGGCTTCCAACAAGGGCACGGTGGCCGAAGCTGTACCGCCGCCCACCTCGACTATTCGTAGAGATGGGTTGTATTTGCCGAGAGTCTTGCAGTACTCATTGATCTGATGATAACAGCGGCCATTTCGTTCCTCAGTATACAACTTACTCAGCATATCATCCAAAGTCAAGATGGAGAGGGAATTTGTTTCGCCGGTCAGAAGACTCTCAAGGTTCTCGCCAACACGCTTCACTGCCTCGCGACTGACGCTCGGATTTGACGCTGTGGCCACCCGGGCTTCCGCTACCAATTCAGGAGAGTCGGGCTTTGTGGCCGCAAAAGATTGCATCCACTTGTACCATGACTGCTGGAAGCCGGCGGCAACTTGGTCCGGTTTGATTACTTTGAGAGCCCTGTCCACGTGAGCACGTACATCTGCGTTAACTGCGATGTTCAAAAGACGAGCAGAACCAGCAGGAAGCGAGTCCGTGCAATTGGCAATAACCTGCGCCTTTGTCATGCTCGGGTAATGGCCAACCCACTCCGGGCTGTGTGCCACCTGCCGAGGCAATGCGGCCATGTCATTTCCTGGCAGCTGGGCAATCCTTAAGCCATGGAAGCTCATCATGGACCGTTCGTTCAACTCAATCTGGCCGCTCCAGGCAGTTCCTTTGTCTTGGGCCAGAGCATACGTGCGCAATTCGGTTCCTTCCGGGACTTCCAGAGCAGTCGAAACGGTCAGTCGTTCGATGAAAACAGGCACCATAGGCGCCTTAGATTCCCGCTCTACTAAGAGACTGGCGCATATGCCATGGAAGAGAGTCGAGTCGAGCAATCCAGGATGCACGATGTAGGACTCCTCTCCAAAAGGGTGCGCTGAGGCGAGCAAGTTTGGCATCTTGTTCGTGGACACGCTTGAATCAACAAGAGCTTCCAGGCTGACGATGTTATCAAACGGCGCGTACCACTCCATCCCGATCTGACGTGCGGCACTGTAGAAACGAATCGGCGTGATGTGGTGTTGAATAGATGCGAGGTTGCGTTTTTTGACTTCGATGGTGTCACTAAGATGATCCGCGAGCGTTCCATCGTCTGTAACGGCACGGATACGACCCCGACAATGCTCGCTCCATTTGCCGGAGGATATGGAGAAGATTCTGAACTCTTTCCAATCCTGCCACGAACCCTTTGCACTCTGAGTCTCGGGTCGAAGCGACAGACACATCTCAGTGTCTGTATCGCCCTCCCGAAGTACCAGCGCTTTAACAAAGCTACAGTTACTGAGCGAATAGCCAACAGTCGCTTTCGATTGGTTATCAGTCTTGAAGGCCGCAGAGCGACGCATCGCCTCCATGGCTATCGCTAGATATCCGGCCGCTGGGAATACAATTTGTCCCTGCACCATGTGGTGTTGCAACCATGGCATCTCCTTAAGGTTCATGATACGACGCCATTTAGGCTCCGTATGATTCACATCGGAGGACAGATTGCCCAATAGCTCATGCGGCAAGAACTGACGATGAGTGTACTCGCGAGAGATGCGGCTGTCGTGCCAATGACGCTGGTCATGGTTGAAGGCGTAGGCCGGCACATCATTCAACATAGCTGGCAACTGTGTGATGAAGCCGGCATTTGCCTGATGAAAGCTCACGGGCGCGCCAAGGGCGAACAGATCGGCCAGAGTGCTCAGCATGTTTTCAGCTGCGTTAGCCTTCCGCTTAAGACAGGACATGTAATGGATACGAGTGGAAGATCCCGACTCTTTCAGCGCGTCCTTAACTGCACCCTGCATCTGCGCGTGAGGGCCAACTTCCAGGAGAATATCAATGCCGAAATTATGTTGTTGCCCTTCAAGCTTGTCGCCAACTATCATGCCTCTCAGAGCTTCCTCAAAGCGAACAGGAGAGATAAGATTGCGAGCCCAGTAATCTCCGTCCAACGAGAACTGAGACGACAACTTCTTTCCATTCAAGGAAGACATCATGTGTCCGGCGGCCAGCGGACGTGGTTTGATGTGGGCGATGGCAGATCGGTAGTCCTCCTCGATTGCCTGCATCATTTGGGAGTGGTATGCAGCTCCCTGCGTCTTGAGCTTGCGATGGAAAACATCCTTGTCTTGCAGTAGAGCTGCGACTGCCGAGATGCTGTCGTTATCTCCCGAGAGCGTCACACTCCCCGCGCTGTTGTAGCAGGCGATCTTCAACTCGGACTTGTCAGTGGCCTTGATCTGGTCGATATAAGTCTGCGCGACCTCGGGCGACGAGCCCACGGCAAGCATGCCTCCAGAAACTCCGGAAGCGATCAACTTGGATGTCAGACGGCCGCGATGATATGCCACAGTCAATGCGTCTTCAAACGAGAGAGCACCCACGGCATAAGCGGCAGCGATCTCTCCGCTAGAGTGCCCCACAACAGATGATGGACTCAAATCCAGAGCGGCCAGCGTGTCTACCAAAGCCAGCTGAATGACAGTCGAAAGCGTCTGACCATATTCTGGCTCATCCACATGCGAGTCTTCAGCCTTCTCATGACTCAACTCAGTCAATGTATCCCACTTACAGCCCATAGTCCGTAGATGGGTGTTGGCCCGGTCCAGAGATTGGCGGAAAATTGGCCAATCCTTCATCTCTCGACCCATGTTATAATATTGGGCTCCCTGACCTCCGAACACATAACCAACACGAGCTCCTCCCTTGATTGGTGCTCGGACAGCGAAAGGCGTCTGCTGGAGGACTTCGAGCTGTTCCACCAAATCTTCTTGGTCATAAGCGACGACGGAAGTGTTGTAGTCGTGAACAGTACGCTTGTTTAATGTGATGGCCAAGCGATCCAGAAGCTCATTGGAGTCTTCCAACGAAGCATCCAGGGATTTTGTCAGGTACTGTACCAGACGCTCAGCATTCTTATGTAAGCTCTGCTCCTCGGCACCGCTAAGAATGAAAACACGGGGCCGCTCTGCCGCGATGTGGGAATCACTGGCGGCGCCGCCAGTGATGCCATTGAGACCGTTGGCCTTAGTTTGAGGGCGAATATGCTCGTCCACACGATCAACGATGACATGCCCATTGGTGCCGCCATATCCAAAACTACCAGACTCAGGATTAGTCAGGATTTATCAGGAGAATGAATTGCCTTACCTGTTAACAGAGATACGGCGAAGATCTTTCTTCTCGAATCTGGTAGGTATCTGTGATCACTCAGCAAAACTGCCCGCTCAATGCTATTTATTGCCATTCATACCTGCAGATTCCAGACGTCAAGCGGGATCTTTGGATTTGGCCTTATATAATTGACCTGAGGAGCCACAGCTTGGTTCTCGAGCATCAAGACAGCCTTGATCACCCCGGCAATACCAGCCGCACTCTCCGTATGGCCAATATTACCCTTCACAGATCCCATTATCAATGGTCCTTGACTCGAGGATCTGGGGATAGCCATAACTCTGGCAATAGCCCCAGCCTCGATAGGATCGCCAACTGCCGTGCCTGTTCCGTGGGCCTCAGCATAGTCTGTTTCAGTCGGATTCAGCCCGACCTCGGCATATGCTCGGCGGATCAATTCTTCCTGTGCCTCGCCACTTGGCACACTGATACCCTGAGGCGTTCGGCCGTCTTGGTTCAGTGCCGAATTGCGGATGACGGCTCGGATGCGGTCACCATCTTTGATGGCCAACGAAAGTGGTTTCAACACGATACAGCCACAGCCTTCTCCTCTGCCATAGCCACTGGCGCGGTCGTCAAATGAGAAGCAACGACCTTCAGGTGAAAACAGCTTCAGCTTGCTTTGGTAAGTAAACCGCTGAGGGTCCAACAACATATTGACGCCGCCCACAAGACTCATTGTGGTTTCCCCACTTCGCAAGCTCTGGACAGCGTTATGTAATGCGACAAGACTGGCAGAGCAACCCGTATCGACCGTAAAACTTGGGCCATGTAGGTTGAAAAAATAAGAGACGCGGTTGGATGTGATGGCAGGACCAATTCCGAGATTTTGGTAGAGTTCTTGAGATTCGGGGTCTCGCGCCAGGACCTCGCCGTAGTCGGTACTCCACTGGCCAACATAAACACCTGTAGAAGATCCCCATAGCTGGGGTAGTGTCAAGCCAGCATTCTCAAAAGCTTCGTAAGCAAGCTCCAACGTGATACGTTGTTGAGGATCAAGGGCTCGAGCCTCCGTCGGTTTGATCTCAAAGAAGCTGCTATCAAATGCGGCCACATCGGTGCTCAAGAAATGTCCTCCTGTGGTGTTGGTCGTGGTATTATGAGGATTTCTACTGTGGGAGAATGCCTTCATATTGAATCGGTCTTCTGGCACCTCACTCCACGCTGATTTCCCGGCCGCGAGGGCGTCCCACAGACTGGATGGCTCAGACGCATCGCCAGGAAAGCGACAACTCATGCCGATGATAGCAATGGGCTCGGGCATCGTGTCGGCGGTCATCTTGTTAGATGGATCTTTTCGTTTGGAGTGTTGAAGGACGAGTAGAAACAGTGTGTTGAAGTACAGCACATATTGTATCTCGTCGGGTCCGGCTCTAGAAGAACCTCTTCATTTTGGTCTCCTCTTCGACCAGGGTTGATCCCCTGGTTAGATAGTAATAATAACACTGTACTTACACTGTATTTTATAACAAGCCACTGAAAGAATTATAGTGATACTACTAGCGAGCTTATGATATATTGTGATACTAGGACTAAATAAGCAGATCAACAGGAGCTTTTCTTTCCGGACCAACGTTTGTAATGGTATTCGGGCTTGGAGTCTTCGCTCTAATTGGAGGAATGGTGGGCGAATTAACCCACAAGCCATGCAAAGCTATATTTAGACAGGCCACTTTGGCATTTTGTTTTATTGCGAATTAAGGCTTATTGAACGTAAGCCTCTATGCTCTGCATGGATAAAATAACCCATGTTGTGATAAGTGTTCATCACGACTCTATATGGTGTAAATAATCGCAAAGATATAGAGTGGATTACCTGTAACGAACTCTGTTCTCTATAGATTAGTAACGCTAAAATTTCTAGTAGAGAAACCTAGTGCTAGGTTTATGTTTAGCGGATAGGTTAGGCTATATGCTTAAGCAGTATATTTAGGCCATTTTCAAACTTTATAATAAAAATTGCTCGCTATTTACAACTAGCTATTTTAAACTGATTTTAAAAAGTATAAAAAGTATATATAATATAAAACTTATTTAAACTTACTTAATTAAAAGTAAGTTAGTTACTTAAATAAAAAAACGCTTACTTTAGCTTATTTCATTATATATAAGCCTTATTCTCAATTAAACTATCGGTCCTTTATAATTCCAGGGTGCCTACCCTGTAGGCTTATTATTGCAACCATAAAGGCATTAAGTTATAATATTACCAGAAATTTACTAAGGCCCTAAGATAGCTATACGTTTATATTAAAAGTGCTATATTTTTAAAAAGCTATATAAAATCTAATATAATAATAAAAGAGCTAATAGTTAAGAAAAGAATTATATGTAAATAATAAAATAAATAGGATAGCTAATTAAGCCTATAGCATAGCTTAATAAGTCTTTGAAAATATTAAGGGTTATAAAGAAAACTTTTAACATATATAAAATAAAATTATTAACCTAAGCTAAAGTATTAAAATATAAAGCTTTTTTACTATAATACAGCACTTATTT
>JARFTM010000429.1:0-11817 GCA_030278935.1 Trichoderma polysporum | reverse complement strand
ATTAGCCTATTAGTATTAGGTTGATTTATAGGTATATACCTTAGAGGCCTATTACAAGGGCTGTAAGATGTTGGGTTATAATAAATAATAATTATATAAATATAAACTTATATATTTAATTAATTAATTATAATTTTATATACTTAATATACTTAATACTTAAGTTAATTAAGGAGCCTTTAATTAGCTTATCGGTTTATTATTAATCTAAAGCTGCTTATTTTATAAGCCTGTGGTTATAAGCATAAGAGTTAGGTTGTGACACCTACCCTATACTAACCTATTAAAAACAGGATATTACAATATTTAAAAACTAACCTTTGGCTAAAAATAAAGGCTGCCTATATTAACTTTGTCTCTCTTTATCTTAGTCAAGAGCTTTATCTATTAACAAATATTGGTTTTATTATATAATAAATCGCTTATTACGTAATATACTTATAATATATCCAGATGACGTTGATAGCGTCTTGCATAACATAATCATACTACCTACCCGCTAAGCAAAAGCAAAAGATTGTTCCAGGCATTCTTCTCCGCAAACTCAGGCCTTATTGACTAACTATCTCCTTTGCCTAATGTTCAAGGAGGCAGCTATCCTATTGCGACCATCATATTGGCAACTAGATATACGCTTTAGGGATGGAGTCCTATTCTAGGGTCAGCTGCGAGTCTATCCCTGAGCTCAAAACGGATGCAAGCCTGTTGGGCGATGTACACCAAAAACCATCTTGGCGTCACCCACGGGCACTATGGCTGGTAAAAGTCACTTTGCACCTGTCTTCTCTTGTCATTGGTATTCTTGTTGGCTTCTTTCTTAGCCGGGCGCGGTCGGGGCAGTTGTGCGATTCACATAAGTTTTGGCGGCCTAGCGAGTTCAGTGAGTATCTCAGAAAGACCTCAAGGAAAAGAAAACAAAAGACGACCGCAGCTGGTCCGCACAATCCATTGCTAATTAGTGGCAGGTGCGGCCAGAGAGCAGCTCTCGGGAATATGGAGCGACGTTCTGTACGATGCTCAGCTCGAGTACAATCCTGCTGGTGCCCTCATTCGGATTCCTTCTAGCCCAGACTACGTAGGAGATCCTTCAACAGAACTTGAAGAAGCTTGGAAAGAGCTACTTCCAGGTAAATGAGAATCCGTTGTCAGAAAGTGAGTCTAGACATGCTGATGGACGCATAGCGGTGACTGTCTGGATTACGCCAAGTGAAGAAAAACTTCTCGGAGGAGGTCTAGTGCGCGATCCAGAGTACGATTTGTATTATGGGCAGTATGAAGAACTCGTATCCAGCTTTGTTGATGCTTTGGCTGATTAAAATTGAAGATTATCAGTGACACACGAGCTACACTGCGTCGTATGTTGAGAGTCCATCGAATCATATGCCAGAAAGACGCTAATGCCCTGTAAGAACATGCTGCGACAATACACGAAACTCGACTATTACCCCGAGCTAGCGGCTGATCCAAAGCTCCCTGTTCATCTTGGTGAGTTATTTCACTCGAGACCGCAAGCCTATGCAAGCCGTTTCTAAGACCTGTTCTTTAGAGCACTGCTTAGACAGGCTTCGCCTTAGCATCATGTGTGCTGGCGATATGACAGTCGAACCCATCAAATACCTTGAGGGCGGTAAGTTGAAGTCACCCACCTGGCCATCCGTCCATACATGCCGCGACTACGGGGCTATTGTGAATTGGACGGTGGCAAGGGATGCGGCGCATCCCGAACGTATGTATAGAAACGCAGAAAGGCTTCGAAATGAGGGTATATAGACCAAGCCCTAATGAAGATATTTGACCCCCTAAACACCCAATGTGTGTTGTAGCCTCATTCAGATGAGCAACTTGTGAAGGTGGCTAGCCTGGACAATTGATCATTCAAATTTCAGCGTTTTCAGGCGATACGCAAAGCCTATCTCATTATGTGAAACTGCATCAACCATCGCCGGCTGGGTGTCATTCGCGTTAATGCATAAAGCAGTGTGTGACTTTAGCAGAAAATAGACTTCCCGGAAAGGTCATGACCCAGTGACCTACCGTAACTCGGATAGGGCAGAATATGCGGCAAATTGAAAGGCGCAGTCTCTCGTACTGATCCAGTTGGATTCCTATGTGGTGATAATGGATTACGTTAGACCACGATGGCTTACGTAGTGATCCTGATGATCTGACACTGACCCATTACGTGCACACATATGTATTCTCTCTGTTCGTTTGCACGCCAAGATGCCATCTGGCGTCTTTTGCTGGCTCTGCATCAGGGCCTGATTATTTCTTGATAGAATAATAGGCATTGTTGCCGAAGAAGCCTTCACCGTCCAAGTCCCACACGTCGAAGAGTCCTGACTTCTCTACCACTCATGAGGCTCAAATGCAGTCGTTCTTCAGACAAATCGATCTTCGAGGGTTCCATCGCCTCCCATCGGATGACAAAAAATGGAAGCTTCCTGGCGCGATTGGTCGCAATGAACGTCCCGAGTCGACGACAATATGGAAAAGCGGCCGTAGAACTATCGAAAATATTCCTTTGCCCTTCTTCTTCTCCCTAGGCCTAAATGTAACGTTACTACTCCTATTTGGTTGGAGCCTGCGGGACAACGCCCGAACATTAGATCTCAAATGCATGGAGAGTCTCATGATGCCATGTATGCTGTTTCCTGATGGCGCTGCACGCACCCTAGCTTTAGCAGCATCGACGCCAAGACAGCTTTGCTAACGGGACTCTAGCCCCAGCTCTAAAGCCCGTCTCGGAATCATCACACATCATTCGTTATGAAGGTGCCTTCAACCAAACAACGCCGTGGAGAGGACCGCCGAGCGATGAGATTGACCAGCGTTGGGAGGACATTATAGAACGTGAGTTCGTCGACATAAGTCATATCAGGAGGAATGGTTATCCTAATGCCTCCTATAGTCCGCATGTTCCCACTCAGCAACAATGAAGCGCGGGACCTCGGTATTGAACCTCGCGGATACGCCCAGATTCCCCGTGAGCTGCAAGCCAAGTACGGTTCAGGGATTCTGGCCGGCAACGAATTCTCTCACCAGCTTCACTGTCTGGTAAGTCAACCAACCAATTTTGAGTGATTTCCTTCAGCACCTTAATTCTTTATCATAGAACCTGATGCGCAAATATCTCAGCTTTGACTACTATAACGCCAAGCCAGAAGAAGTTGCTTTCAATGCAACAAGCCAGATTTTACACACACACGTTGGTCAGTGTGTACCCTTATTGGTATCTTTGCGGCCGATTAGCAAGCTGACCTAGGCACTGTCGCTCAGAGCACTGCATCGATATTCTGCGCCAAAACATCATGTGCCAGCCAGATACTGGATTTTACCCTGTATATTGGATAGAAGGGAGACCGGTTGCTATGCCGGACTTTTCCACTCAGCGCAAATGCAGGAACTTTGACCGTCTCCTGCAATGGGCACGTGATCACTCTATCACTGAGCCGCTCGAATCACACCCAGGCCTTGACGATATGGTCTGGCTCCGCGGATCCGGTCCTCAGAGACGTCTCTCTACTTAGCAAGCTCGTTGCCCGGTCAGTCTACAACGAGCCGTGCCGCACTGTTCATCTCAATGCTCTGTATCGTGGGGTTTAAGGGCTGAGCAGACAGAATCACGAAAGATATAGTACTTATACGTTGATATAATCTGGTTTATTTAGAAGTCTTGGGCTAGGAAGATACCGCGAAGGCGGGATACGTGTAGACGCGGGCGGGCTTCTTTTGTAGGAACTGATAGACACTTCCTTAACGGTAGGTAAAGCTCAATTGACGAAACGAGGGAATAGGTAGACATACCGCAGTGTCCATTATGCACTTACCATAAGCGCTTTGACGTATCGGAGAAGGAAGTTCTCGTCAACGATCTCCCCTACGGGTCGCCTATCATTAAAGTTTGCAAGCGCCTTCTTACTTTCAGTCGTGTCATAGACCGCCATGTTGTCATACAACTCCCACCGCGACCGTCCTTGGTAAACAACTTCCTCCAGACTGGGGTTAGTAGCAACGATAGGGTTTCGTGATGAGTAGCTTTGCCTGCTAAGCTCCTCGATCCAGTCCTTATAAGGCACGATCGGGCATGGATTCTTTTTTGATATAGCGTGCCACATAGTTTCAATATCAATATCCTGTTTTTCTTCAGGAACAATGTGCAAAGCTCTTTGCTAGTAGCTGGGGTTGTCCTGAATATATGTAGTATCCCTTCGGTCGCGTAAGTGTTTTGCTTGACCATCGATTCTCTCGGTCGACCTGTGATTAGCTCAGGAATATTATTTTTCCTATGGCTTATTATGCACATTGGCCATTCCTGCGACCTAGAGTTAAAACATAATTAATTATATAATCTATATTTAATTTATAAATATATATTTATATTATATAATTAAATATTGCTTAATATTAATTTTATCCTCCTTATTAATATAAATTTATTTAAGGCTTATTACCTTAAGAACCTACCTTATATCAACCTATAAAGAACAGAATGTTACATAGGGTTAAGTTAGTCTTATTATAAATTGGTGAAGACAATGGGCACACTCTAACAGTCCCAACAGTTTTCCTATACATCCAACTAGGTATCATTCCTAAGAGTCGATCACGTCAATAGAATGTCAAAAAAATAGGTCAGCAAGTCTTCCAGGATTTGAAAGTTGCCTGAGGCAGGAGGGACTGGCGTCAATGGCTGTTCCCATGCGTGCTTCTTCCTTCCCTAAACCTGTCATCAGACAAAGGATGGCGAATCAGGCGAAGAAGCTTACACTTAATAAGGTAATTTCAATTTCAATATCAATATTTTGTTGAATAGTGACCAGAGTGTCGTCATGAGGCGTATATCCATCTTTGTGCGCGAGGAAGAAGAATGAAGCATCTTGTATTAAACTCCGCGGATAGATAATAAGAGATGTAGATGAACTATGTTACATATTGCACGTTGTGTTCATTTTCCCAAATGCACCAAAAAAAAGTATGCAAAAGCGTATGCAAAAGCTGGGTTTGTATTATAATGACTTGCAAAGACGATACCAAGACTATCTCAAACATGTAATGAACAACAAGCTCACCCTTTTTTATTTCTAGACGTCACAGGTGTTTGCGTACCATCCCACAAAATAAAGCCCTAAAAGCCGATGAACTGCGTTCGAAGTGTCCCCCGGGTTAAAACCCTTGATTGACTTTGCAGAGCACGCAACGATGCTGATCACAAGCTGTTCATTTTCAGACATAACCCGCATAACATCGGGCAACCGAACACAAGCAGCAGGCTATTCCTCACGCTTGTCGTAGTACTTGACGTCGTAGCCTGCCTGGGCATTGCGCTGAGGAGCTCGTGCACCAAGTTTCTCCTCACGCTTATCGTAGTACTTGACGTCGTAGCCTGCCTGGGCATTGCGCTGCGGCACTCTTCCTACTAAGTCTTTTCCATTTTGAGCAACTATAGCAAACGTTAACCCAGATTATCCACAGTTCGTCGCATAGGCAATGTGGAGGATCCGCCCTACATACCTGGCAAAGGCGACGTGATAGTTGTGCCGGCGATGACCAAGATGATGGCTGTGGGAAAACGCATGGTTCAAACTATCAATGCTCAAAAGTGCAAACTAGGATTTTTTGTGTATAGGCTTCTAGCAAAAGGTGCTAATATGTCTTGAGCAGGAGAGCCAAGCCAAGCCTCGCCCCATGCTTTTAATAGTTTTCTTAAACTAACTAGAAGAGTATGTATGTGCAACGACCTTCTTTACTACTATTAACGTAAGGCATCATCACTGACAATGCATGACTAGACTCACTACCTCGTTGTTCAAGCTATCTGTAGAAAATACGTGAATACCAATATTACGTTATTTGGCATGGCTATTTGTCATTGTGGGGCATTGTCATCTCACCTTATCTCTTGTGGTGTCACGAAGGCGTTCATGGAGATCTCGACTTCATAAGACGGGTCAACATAGTGTAGTTAACGGTTCCATCTTCCTGGATCATAATAACGTTATGAGTCTGGAAGGAGATGATACACATCTTAAATCTCCCAATGAAACTTTTCATCTTACGTAGCCGTATTACTTTCCGAGAGGGGGAAGAGTTCGTAAACACGAGAGTATACAGAAGTCTGAGATTATGTCCCGGTATACTCTGTTAACACAAGAGGGTGAAGTAGACACCACTGAAGTCCTGGTACATGTATATGGAAACACAAAGTCACTGATACTCAAGTAGATCACGATGTCAATTATTCTCACCACTGGAGGGGAATAAGGCACTATAGTCACAAAGCTAGTCTACCACCAGCAAGCTGCCATTTGAAACACTTTGATTTGCATCCCAGTCAGTTCGTCTCTGCTTTGCCCAATCATAAATTGACTTAAAGTCCCGGCATGTGTGTGGAGTAGCGGTATCGAGAATCACTCGGTTACCCGCAAGCCTCCATTCCATTGGCGTCAAATCCGCATGGCACTGCAAAGCTTGGCGCAGGTGATTTATGCAGTGACCTGGTAGTGATAAGATGTGAATGGTATTCACAGAGAACGATATGGAAGGAAACTTACCGATATGTTGCTCGCGGTCGGGATCTCCAGCTTGAGTGAAGATGTGACCGTAGTAAGCCGGGTACAAAGCTTGTCGAAGGCGATTCTTAAACTGTGAATTAGCAGCAGCTTGATTCATTGTTTGCGGAAGCACAGCTCATACATACCAAGCAATGCAAGGAATGGAAGACCTCGAACCCGGTGAAGTAGTAGCCGTTATCAGGCCATTGTATGGAATGGCTCTCCGAATTGATATCGGACGGGGGCAAGTCAATGTTCAAGCCTGCCGACGACGTGTTTCTGTCTTAGAACAACTGGCTCTCTTATCTTAGTTCTAGCATAAATAGGCTTACCGTTCAGAAGCAATGACCATGCTTCATCCACGGATGGAGCCGGCTCCCCGACATACTCCTGGCCGCCATGATCGGTAAAGAACTGTCCATCAGGGCCAATTTTGACACCTCCACTGAATTTTAATTGAACAAGATTGACCTTCAGACTCTCTGGCACTAGAGGGTGTTGTCAGCATTTCTGCAACCTGAGCGACATCATTGCCACTTACCCATATCAGTGGGAAATCCTCGTTCATATGACCCAAAGCTGCAACGTCGCCACAATTGCAAGTAAATATTTACACCAAGTAATATGAGATTAAAGGCGGTTATCAAAATTGACCAAATGACCTTATGTCTTGGGGCTTTGCTGGCTGACTGATGTGTTCGCTTGGTCCAAGCTGCGTCTACATCGCCTAGCAGGTGGTCCGCAGACTCGCTCTCATTACACGCGTACGCCATGGCCGAGAGTCGTTGTTCGGCGTCAGTCAGTGCGATTCTGTGAGACTGACAAAGATACTAAAAAAAGTACGAAAAGGAACATAAAGAAGGATCTTGATCATTTGGGTAATTTTCGCGTGTCGAGCTCTTTGTGCAGACACGTTATACGCAGATCTTCGAAGCAATGACTTGACACATTACGTGAGATGGATGAATGCTTGGAACCACAGATTAATCGGTAATAACTACCAAGTAACACGTGTCCGGAATTGGCAACGGTTAGACTTTAAGCTGGCAATTGTCATGACGCTCCTTCCCATCCCTGGCTAATTGTTTTGCAGCCATGTCAACGACCACCAGTGACGAGATGGATGAGCATGTCAATTTCCTTCACAAGAACGACCAAGCCTACGAGAAAGTGACGCAGCCGCAAAAAACTAAAGATTACTTTATATGTACAGCCTTGAAATACAATTGGCGGTACATAGCCGCTGTGCTGTTCATGTTTACGACTTTATTTACTATTTGGCGACTGGTAGAGCATAGCGCCACAGGCCAGAGAACCACGGACCTTCGAGAAGACGTATTTACTTCGGACGGGAAAGCGTTTCCGCACGGCTATCTAAGCTGGGAGCAGCGATTTGCGCCACTTCCATGTGGGAAGACGCCTTCCGAGGCTTTGGCGGCCGGGTGCCATTTTGACATTGTCGCGACGGCATGGCTGCCTCCCAGGTGCATCGACTATGAACTGGTCGCCGAGTTCGAAGCTCTATATGACTGGCAGTATTTTCGCGACCCGAATGGGACAGATCCATATGCTAAGGAACATGATATCCTGGGTAGCCAGACTGGGACGATATGGACCACGGTTCGCTGGCATTGGGCTCATTGCTTGTTCATGTGGAAGAAGCTTAACCGAGCTCTGGTTCAGGGACGGACAACTGACGCCGAAGTTATCCAGCTGAAGCATACCAATCATTGCGTCAACCTGATTTTACGCATGAATAACCCTGATGCTTTGGGTACCAACGTAGAGATTATTTACCCCCCCTGTTAGCAGAGCACCCTCACACCTTTGATGGCACTGATAGTTACGTTTGTGCGTCTGTGTTTATGTCAATGCGAATGGAAAAATAATGCCAATTTAAATTCAAGCTTGGAATGCAACCGCTGTGAAGAGGCCTGTCAAGGCCTCTGTCAGAAGTCCTAGTGCAAACTTAAGTGATAGACTATAAATAACCCAAACATAACTATACCATCCCTAGATGCCTGCAAAAGGCCTCGGTGGAGGGCTCGCGTCCTAAGAATTCCTTCAATGCATCCCTTCCGGGCACGCTGCCGCCTCTCTCTAATACCGTGCGACGGTACCTTTGAAACGCCTCAGCGTTCTTTGCATCGCCTCCAAGAGTGTCGAAAACATCGTCCGCAATCGACTTGGCGCTGGTAGCGGTTAGTCATTTCCAAAGTTAAATGTTTTCTATATCTGAGATAACACTCACAACAAGTAACCATAGTAACCAGCATCATACTCATGGATAAAGTGCTTAAAACTGGCGTAGTAACATCCCCATCCCGGTTCGTCCTGATTGGGTTGTGGTATCTTCGCCGAGTATATCTTGGCCCGCACCGAATTAAACAGAGCTGGGATGTCCGTGGCTTCCGCAATCTGATGGCTATCGGCTTCATTAACCTCCAAGTCGAACCTGGCAAGAAATATCTGATTGAGATGATGCAAAGCCTCCATGGCCTTGCTCCGTTGCAGCAGCACACGGATTGACGCTTCTGGAATCTTCTCTGGAGGGTTAGCAGCAGCGGCAGCGGCACCTTCCCGATCCTGGTTGAGATGGAAATTATGACCATTTCTCAGCATGGAAACATGCTGGCTGATCTCGTGGATGACGAGCGGCACGTGGCACAGATTTTCCAAGAGCTGACTTGGAAATTCGCCAAAGTCTATAGGGGTCCCATCAGGCCCATGGAACCGAGCAAACTGAGTTATAGACACCAGGTCGTGTATAGCATGCCCAAGCTCATGGAACAGCAACACCACCTGGGAGTATCTAAGTGTACAAGGGCTTCCATCGGCAGGACGAGAGTAGCCGGATAGTATGGCGGAATGAGGGTGTTGGCGATGGCCAGCTTCATTGGTGAAGCCCTAGAAGCCTTGTGAGCATACGTATGCAACGATAGAGAGATCTTGGTGAGCGGCCTACTGGAACAATGTTGTGATGGGACGGGCCACCCGACTTCCCTGGGCGACTAAACAGATCCAGATAAAGATGCCCAAGGAACTTGCCTTGCTCCCCGTTGTCCCACACGACAAAGTGCTGCACATCCCCGTGCCAAATATGGGTTTGCGGAGCCTTGTAAATGTCTCGAGCATCCCAGTTTTGCTCTTTGGAAACACGCTCAAATCTCAGACCAAACAGATGGCCCAGAAGCTCAGTTGCGTTATTCAGGACCGATGGCAAGGGAAAATAGTCAGATATGGTCATGCTACCTAGTGAAAGGTTCTCGGCGACTACCTTTTGGTGATAGTGTGACACATCCCACAGCCACAGCTTCCCATCGAAAGGTTTGCCGCGGGATTCGAGGTCTGCCTGTTTCCGGTCTCTCAGTCTGCTGACTTCTCCTTCGCCAGCTTCACGTAGCCCTGTTGCTATTTCAGAAAGGAAATTTGACACGGTCTCAGGTGTTTCCGCCAGTCGTTCGGATATCCGTAGCGCTGCGTGGCTACGGTATCCCAAAAGGCGAGCTCTCAGTGCACGCTGCTCGATGATTTCGTCGAAGATGGGCCGATTTGCCTGATGCAAAGTCTCATAGGCATACACAATAGCCCTCCGTGCTTCCGAGCTCTCGGGTGCCGTGCGGTAAAGGCCATTTTGGAGGTCGCTGGCGGACAAGAGAACCTTACCGTTATCCGCCTCACGAGGTAGACCATCAAGCAGCCTTTGCGGGACCCCCTGAAGTTCGTCCGGGTCAAGCGACAAGCTGGCGTCTGCTGTCCGGATATTTTCACGGAATGCAAACTCAAGCTTTGCAAGAGATTGGTTGATTTCTTGAACATTGCTCTTGTCCTCTGCCGATCGTGAAAAGGCCCCATTTCTTAAGAAGGTCTGATAGAATACTTCCAACAGGTGCTTGGACTCGACAGAAATGTCTTCCTTCTTTTGACGCACAGCTTCGCATCTTCTACTCACGTCCTCGCGCATGAACAAGATTGTCTCAAAGTCCTGAAAGAGACGCCGGACCTTGGCAGCCGCTTCTCTCAAAGCAGGGTCGGATGAGGTAAACTCATGGATGACCGAAGAATTGCGGCGCGATGTTCGCACATTCTCATCCCAAGCTATCGGAAGGATAAAGTTTGCAAAGCTGACGTTCTCCAGAGTCACAGAAGCGACAAGCCTGTCTATAAGCTTTGCCGAATTGTCAAGGACTGACTCGGCGTCTTGAACCAGGGATGACGCCGTGCATTGCGATGCAGGCTGTTCGTGGGCTTGGGGAGATGACATCTTGGTTCCCTCAATCATCAGACGCCTACAATGAGCACGGGGGAAACACAAACCGTCGCGAAGCTGCCTTAGGGTTGAAAATTGCTCACCATACATGCTTTAATAATTTCCCCGCAAAAAGGTAGATAGGCCTCATCTGACGTGATGCATCTGCCGAGCCTCTTGGAAAAAAAAACATTCGAATAGTCACTCCCAACAAAGTCCCTCACGTCAGCTCGCTGCCTCGTTAGGGTGTTATCCGCCCCACGAAACGTTATAGATATCAGACGGAACGCCCACTCAATTTTATCGCGGGCTTCATGATGTGCCAAATTCACCGACAAGATGGTAACAGCAACCCAATATCAAGCCTTGAAATGCGGGGCCAGCGACCTTCCAGAATCTCGTTACCAACGGCTGCGAGCCGCGATATCTAACCTCTGCGACCAACTCAGACTGTATTTCCCCCCGACGGTGTCCCAACACCCACTTGTCGTATTCATAGCAACTTCCATATTCTGGATGATCGTGCTGTTAGTCTCGCATGTCGTTCCTGGCAAAGCGTCCTCACGAACGCATCGGAAACTTCCCTATGAGTATGGGACTTTTACAGACCGGTCCCGTCTTGTTACCTGCGGCAGCAGCATCGAAGATGCTGTTGATCGAGAATGCTATTACGACATCTTGAGCAACCATTGGATGCCAAGTCCATGCATGGACCAAGCGTCCGTGGAAGAGTATCAAAAGGATGATTCATGGTTCGGCTTTGCGGACGAGAACAGAACGGAAATGTTAACAATCATGGAAATGTCCGAGCTCGAATTTTATTACACGTCGGAAAGGGACCACATTGTTCATTGTGCTATGTTATGGAGGAAGCAGTTCAGAGCCTTTGTGTTACGACCCAACATCCTTAGGTCGCACAATGGGCCTACAGGGTAGACCTGAAGGAACAACTACGGACCGATCAGCCAATTAGACCAAAGTCGTGTGCAGTCGGCACGACTCTGATCGACTCGG
>JARFTM010000428.1:0-11899 GCA_030278935.1 Trichoderma polysporum | reverse complement strand
CTTTAATAAATATAATAAATAATATTTTATATAATAAGTTATTTTTATAAGATTATTTAAAATTATATTAACTTTATATAATTAAGTTAATTAAAGTTATATTAATTATATATACCTTTAGTCTTATTAATTAATCAGTCTATAATTATTCCTTAAGACTTACCCTATAGGCTTATTATAGAACCTAAGGATGTTAGATTATAATACCTTATAGGCTGTTGGTTGCAACTATAAGAGTCAAGTTATAATACAATCTTATTATAATTAGTAAATCAGCTTTATATTAATCTAGTTTAACTTACCTTATAGGCTTATTATTAAACTATAAGAGGCAGGTTGTAATAGTATATTAAAGCTAATAAATAAAGTATTTAATAAGGAGGGAAAAAAACCAAAGGTGCTGCCACGAATGTTAATTATATCGGGACAATACTAACTTCTCCTCGTTTCGTATGTAGATATAATGAAGAGCTTAACGTTTATAAAAAGGGAAACCTCAAGTCGTTTTAGTCATCCCGTTTGAACAATAAAATACACCTATACAGCATGTCATTACAGCAATACCTGGCAATGTTTGTCCCCACAACTTGCTTCGATAGATATGGGTCTAGGCGTACAACTTACAGTGCAAAGCCGAAATGCGAGATGCAAACAAAGCTTATTATGTATATTGTGCTCATTATAGATTTATTTTATTATAGCTATCTTAATGTAACACAAACTCGCAAAATAAGAAAAGGGGACGGCGCTACATGTATGCAATTCCATTCTTTTAATTAAAAGATCATCCACTCGACTACTTTATACAGCATCACCTAGCGGTACAAGGAAAAGTGGCACTACAGCCACTGCATTGAATAATCCAGCAACCCAAAACTTTTTTCCGAGCGAATTGTATCCCTGGGGATAGCTTTGAGATGGAGGAAGGCGAGTTCCTGGCTGGTACCTGAATATTAAGGTGTAGAGCAGACCACCAATGTTACCTCCCGCGCCAACGATGCCGGCGACAACGCCAATGTTCTTCGGTCGCAGGTGGCCATAGATG
The DNA here is from genome assembly GCA_030278935.1 of Trichoderma polysporum. Classification (NCBI taxonomy): domain Eukaryota; kingdom Fungi; phylum Ascomycota; class Sordariomycetes; order Hypocreales; family Hypocreaceae; genus Trichoderma; species Trichoderma polysporum. The sequence continues at coordinate 10,854 of JARFTM010000428.1, read as the reverse complement.
GAGTAACAGGCGCCGTTGGCTGCAAACCCAGTGACTGAAATCACAACAATAAAGCCAATGACACCACCGATAGTTGCGTGGTTGTTGTTTATGTAGATTCCAATGCCGATCATAGCGACTCCCTGAGAGAGAGCGGTGGCCAGGAGCCAGTACATCTTGGCGCGGAGCCCAAACTGGGCGTAGAGAACGTCTGATACAATCCCGCCCATCGGCCTGGCAAACAAGTTCATAAGTCCGTAAGTGGATGCTGCATAAGCGGCGTCAACAATGGTAAATGACTCGCTAGCAAACAGGCTATTAATCAAACCAGGGAGGGCCGCGTCCATCGCCGTCTCGAGGCCGAAGGTGAGTAGATAGCATAGAGTACACATCCAGACGCGGAGGTCAGCAAGGATCTTGAGCAGCGACGCAAAGGTCAGGGATTCCGGCTGTGCAGTATCGACATCGATGACCGGGAGGTGCTTGCCCGACTTCGTATCCAATGTTTTGAAATTGACAAGTGTTGGAGCAAGTGCATTTTCGGAATCCGCGAACATGGGTTCTTGAGCTGTAACTCCTTGAAGATCAGATTCGGCTTTTTGCACTTGGCCTTTCTCTATAGTCATGCTCTGGAACTGGCGGCGAGCTGACCATTTGCCGCCAGGGTGGTCTTTTCCAAGCAACAAAATAATGACGGCCACAAGTACGAGGCATGGTACAGGAACTGTGACAAAGCAGAGACGCCACGCAATGTGAGGACTGTAGCCGGCCTTGATATATCGCTGGTATAGCCCGATCATCACAGCAACAGTCACTCCACCGCCTGAGTTACCCCAACCACCCGAGAAGGCATTAGCAGTGCCAACAATGGATTTGTCAAAAAACGTGGTAGTGTAAGCTTGGGTTGGGACAAAGGTGCCCCCGAGCATGGAGATGAAGAATCGTACAGCCTCTAGTCCTTGAATATTCGTTACCAGCGCCGCTAAGCCGGATGGAATGGCACCCAGGATAAGGAGAGCAGCTAGGACTTTTCGAGGACCAAACTTATCGCAAGCCGGGCCGGCAATAAGACGCACAATGGCTGTGCCACCGAGCGCAGCTAGGTTAGAGCTGGTGACTTGATCTTGTGTAAGGTTAAGATCGGCCCTAACTGCTTCTGGTACAAGTGGAGAGAAAGCAAACCAAGAGAAAAAGGCCACAAAAAAACCCAGTGTGGCAAGCCAAAAGGCTGTGGAGTAAGAATCGTCCCAGACCCGAAAAATAGGGAATGTAAGACTTTTACCATTCAGAGGGTTGATTTCGGCTCGCCGCCATAGTGAAGATAGTCGGAACTTGTGATCGCCGATAGATTTGACTTGCCATTCTTTCTCAGCTTCTCTTATTATGCGGCCGGCAGAAGAGCTACCGATGTTGATACCTTTGTGCTGCACGAATAAAACACTGCGGTGTGACCCACTGCTAATTGATGGTGAGTCGATAGCAGCGACCTCTTTGGTGACCTCGAAAGATTTCTTGTCGTCTTGAGTGGGTGTACTGGGAGTAGTGTTTTCGTCCGAACACAAAGTGTGTGGCATTTTTGCTTTCGTTTATGAATTATGATGGTATGAAGAACAATATCGACGGCCAAAGTATACTGAAGATACCTAGGGACTGTCTCGAAAATATGCAATGGGGATTTCGGTTTTTTTCGCGCTCAAAATAGCCGGACTATCACATAGGAGATGTTAATATCGAATATGGTGTAATGTAAAGACGGAAACTAACATTATATGCTAGGATTTTAGATAGCAGAGATATCACAACTCTTAAAAATAGCTTCAGCTACAGATATGGGCGATAATAATGAAAGAAAAGATAGAAGACGTGAAACCTTACGTGGGATCTACCAAGATTTCATTCTATTTCATAGTAGACTTGAAATATTCTGGATGCTACATTATGAAAGTACCCACAAGCTCGTGATATGGCATTTCATCATCCAGGAGAAACTCACTGAGATACAGGTCAGAGACAGATAAGGGTCTAGCTTGAATCATAATGCGAGTTTATCGCTGGAGTAGGTAGAAAGGTAATCCAACCGGAGATGCAAAATTCAACTTAACAATTGACAAGTCTTCAAGGATGGTAAGATATAAGCGCCTTTACCCGGGGCGGAAAATAAAACTACACCATTATGGCATATCTACATGGCTCCACAATCTCCGATTCTCCCCAGAGAGCAGCCTGACACGTAATCGAAGATATGAGTGTGCAGATTCTCTGGCAGAACTATCAGTGGAAGTCCTGGGATCTTCTCATGGAGGGGTTACGAGTAGAGTAATAGCAGCACTGATAAGAAGAATTACTTTGATAGGCTGGCGAGGGGGTGCAATAGCAAAACCTTGCCGGCTTAGAGGGAGAGCTAGGTCGCAGTAGTAGTAGTGAAATCTTGGTGCTGATAAGTAATTTTGTTCCAATAAAACGGAGATAAGGAGAGCTAAGATTACCAAAACAGTAAGTGGTATTGATATTGCGATATTCATTGACGGCACGGCTGAGCATGTGCTTAGGTCGTAGATAGGGACTCATCGATGGCAGCGTCGTTGACGATATTTACGGGCTACCAGTGCACACATGTTGAACGGATGTCTTCTACGACAGACAGTAAATGTAGCAGATAGCAATATGTCCTTAATATTAAGCCCATGTAATCGGCATACCTGTTCTCAATTACTTCAATCTTGGAAATAGTAGCACTACGACACGGACAGAAGCCATTTTTAGGAGACATAAAAGTACACAAAAAGACGTTAAGGTTAACAGATAACGCGACTCAAGATCTGTTAGCTATTTCTACCAGTCAAGTCCACCGCTGCTACCACAGGTCTTGAATGGAGTTGCGAAAGCCGCTTTTGAGAGCTGAGCTGCCATCTTGCCAGGAGGCAGTGGTTCCACAATCTCGATCGATGCTTCTGACTTCTTGACCAGGAGATTCAACTCTTCGTCTGCTTTCCGTAACATCCATTTTGTCGTTGAGAGGACAGCGTCGAGTGCCCCCGTAGGAGGAAGATAGAGAAGTACTGCATCGTTTCTCTCATCTGCCTTGGCCTCAAACGTCATGATAGAGTAGTCAGCGTCCGAGCAGCTTCCACCTCCCTCAGCCGCTTTGGGATTCAACAGGTAGTTCCTCTTGTGTAATGGACATGACACATACTCACGGCCCTGCTCATCTTCGCCTACTAAGCCATCTGCTAGTACGAATGCTTTCTTATGAGGGCACATATTTTGGGATGCGCGCAAGCCACGACCCGGTATGTTCCACACAGCCAACTGAACTTCACCATATTTGACAGTGACTGATGTTGGTGCGTCACCCTGGCGGTCCAGGTTAGAAATCTTGCAGACAGATCTCCACTCCCACTTGGCGTCTTTAGCAATATCTAATATACTGAAGTGTAGAGGGGAGCTATCTTCCGGCCAATCCACAGGACGTTTCTGGGCTCTCTCGGTGACTTTCTCTGATACGATCTGTGTTTCATCCGTGTTGGCGAATTGTTGGAAGGCCTTCCTACGCTCAGGATTGTTGACAACATTGGTCCATTCACAGTGATATAGACCAACGAGCACCTCCATCTCCCTTTCCAGCTCGGCACATATGCCAAGCTTGTCGTCAATAATAACCTCCTTGAGGCCTTTAAGACCTCCAGGGTACCTTTCAATCCACCGAGCCGTTCGCTCGAGTTTGTCAGCTGATTGAATGTAAAAAAGAAGGAAGCGGTCAAGGATCCTAATCGCCTCCCGTCTAGTTACGTCTTCAACAAGTAGTTCAGCATGGCGAGGCTTTGCACCCCCGTTTCCACCCACAAAGACATTCCAACCTTTCGGTGTGGCAATGAGACCAAAGTCTTTGCCCTGCGCTTCGGCACATTCTCGGACGCATCCAGATACACCACCCTTGAATTTATGAGGAGCTCGGAGGCCCTTGTAGCGATTCTCGACTTCAACAGCGAAGCCCACTGAATCGCCAACCCCAAATCGGCACCAGGTATTGCCGACACATGATTTGACTGTGCGGAGTGCCTTACCGTACGCATGACCGCTCTCGAAGCCGGCATCGATAAGCATCTCCCAGATTTGGGGAAGTTCCTGCTTCTTTGCACCAAACATGTCGATACGCTGGCCACCTGTGATCTTCGTGTATAGTCCAAATTTGTCTGCGACCTCTCCAATAATCTTGAGCCCCATTGGGGTAATCTCACCAGCAGGAAGGCGGGGAACAACCGAATAAGTACCGTCCCGCTGCACGTTGGCGAGGTAACGATCATTCGTATCCTGTGTCTGACGCAGCGAAGGTTTCATGATACTCTCGTTGTATAATGAACTAAGGATTGAGCCAACGGACGGCCTGCAAACTTCACAGCCAAGGCTGTTCGGCTTCTTGCCGACGGCCTGCATTACCGTCGTGAAGTCCTTGAGTTTTCTGAACTTGGCAATCTGGTATAGGTCCTGGCGCGAGTAGGCAAAGTCCTTGCAGAGATGGTTGGAGATCTCTACACCGGCGTCCTTGAGTGCTCCGTTGAAAATGCTCGTAGCCAATGGCACACAGCCTCCGCATCCCATCCCGCACTTTGTTGAGGATTTCATCTCTCCAAAAGAACGGATACCACCAGTCTTGACACACTCCACAATGTCACCCTTACTAACGTTGTGGCAACTGCAGACCTGAGCATCATGGGGCAAATCGTCACCTTCCTCCTCGCCTTCCTTTGTGGCACCGATGATAAATTCCGCTGGAGGTTTTTGAATGGGCTTGCCAGTATTACACATTGCGACGAGCTTGACATAGTCTTTGACATCACCAACCATCATGCCGCCGACGATATATTTGCCGTCTGCCGTGAAGATGTATTTCTTGTACACATCCGAGAAAGGGTCTCGATATGTTAGAGCTTTGACCATTTTCTTGATATCCTCTGGAGTGGCAGGTGTTGCCTGAGCCTTGCGAGCCGCATGAGCGCTGGTCGCTCCTGGCAGTGGTTTGCTTATCTTCCCCTGATCTGCGAAGAAATCACCAAAGGAGGCGACATCAACACCCATTAGCTTGAGCTTGGTGCTGATATTGGGAGCTTTCATCTCTCTCATATTGTGGTAGGGCCCTTCTGTCAAGTTGAATGCGAGGATGTCAGCCATCTCGATACCAGGAGCAATTAGACCAAAGGTTTCTCCGAGAAAGTTGGCACACTCTCCAATAGCATAGATATTAGGCATATTAGTACAGAGGTGATTATCGACACTGAAACCGCCACCCTGGCTGGCAACAGCTATGGGAGTAGATCTGGCTAGATCATCTCGGGGTTTGATTCCGACAGCAAATACAGTCAGATCGACTTCGTACTTCTGGTCCGGCAGCCCGTCGTTACCCTCAAGAAGAAGGCCAGTGAGTCTCTCCTCACTGTTCCACATGAGATTTCGAACTCGGGCCTGGAGCAGAACTTCAACACCAAAAGCTTTGATCTTTTCCAGCACTAGCATGCCACCTTCCCGGTCAAGCTGACGACTGAGTACCCAGCGGTTTCGCTCTACCAAGATAACTTGGTCAATTTCTTCGAGATCTAGGAGAGCTTTGGCCGCTTCTAAGCCGAGAAGACCGCCACCAATGACAGCTGCTTTGCGAATACGACGTCCAATTATGCTAGGGGCATTTACGGCATAGCCGATAATATCGTCAAGGTCCTTAATTGTTCTGTACACAAAGGAACCTCTGGTATTCTGGAGTTTTTGCGATGAAATATAGGGTGGCAAGGCAGCATCAGAGCCGGTGGCGAGGATGCACTCATCATAGTGGAAATGTAGTCCATTGGCTGTTTTGAGAGATTTGGCGTGGGGATCGATCGAAATGACAGGATCCGATGTGTGATATGTAAGTTTCCCCTTGGCATGTGATGAGTACCATTCTAACGGGTTGAGGTAGAGACTCTCGGTAGAGCGATTTGCAAAGTATTGTGTGAGACCAACACGATTATATGCGATATGTGGCTCCTCGCCGAAAACAGTGACCTCCCACTCGTCGCGGCCACCATCAAGATCATATTTGAGAAGCTTTTCGACGAAAGCAATGCCGACCATGCCAAGACCAACAACAGCAGCACGCTTCTTCGGCCTTGGCAGAAAACTCTCTGACCCTGGAGTCGTATCGCCGGCTACTTCACTCATTTCTTGAATCTGAAGATCTGAGAACATGACATCTCGATAGAAACTATAGACGTTGTCTCGGTGAGTTGGGTAGCTTTATTAGGGGACGTGAGCAGAACATTTTCTTATTCTTCAATAATGAATAAGCAAAGACAACGAAGGCTCCCAGGGGTGGGGGCGCAAAGGCAATATCGACACTCCGAGGACTTGCGTGTGGCAGATTAGAATCGTTCTTCACCACAAAGTAACATTACTCCCCTCCATCTGTTGATCTCCTCGGAAGAGTCTAAATTATAATTTTGTCTTTACCGGCTAGAAGGCCAATGCCGGGATGGAACTAAGGTACATGATCTTTATCGCACCAATCGAGGTGGATTATCGCCAATGGACAAAAGATTGGAGGTAGCAATAGTAGAACGGTGATATAAGCAAGTTACAAAGATAAGAGGTCCATCTAGTGCATTTGACTAGATCTTGATTGTTATCTCCTCTTTACGCTGGATCATGATATACGCTTATCTATTTGTCGTCCGGCTAGATTCCATTACACTTTGGCATATTAACTCTATGAGCTGGAGCGCTAGTAAGTCCGCGGAGAAACCGAATCGAGATAGCGATTTAGCAAGGAATGCATGGTATGCTTGTACGCACTCCCGATGGGTATGGAAAAGACTCCATTCTGTCGTTAGACCTAGTCGTCGGTGCAGAAAAGGCGAATGGGAAGCTCCTGGAATAAGCAAAAAAATTGCTGGGGCGTTATCGCTGGACGTCTATTGGTTACGGAGTCACTAGGGTATCTAGGCTAAGATGTATCGATGGAAACCCCTGGGGTGAGCTTAGTCAAAACTTCAGTCAAAAATAGTGCAGCGAACTGCGTATCGTAAATTCATCAATAATATGGTGTTATTGAGACCTGATTCAGGCTGTAAGGGTGTAAGGCCATTAATACAGTAGAAAAACATATTTGGTCAGTAAATTTTCTAATTCTAGCCTAGAATGAGACCTCACAGCCATCTCAAGCTTTTGAGTGATCATTAATTCTCATGTACTTCCTCCTTCTACAGCTTGTTTTTAAGAAAGATTTGATCCGTGTGGTGATCTTTTCAGTATATGAGATTGTCATACTCGCATCCAGTTCTTCCAGAGATTTTGTCAAATTGCCGATGACCCAGAGTCATAGTGTTATCAATTTCTCGCTGCCTACCTTGAATTTGCCTTGCCTGCTGCAGTACACTCACTATGTCTACGGACCAGTTGCTATTAGATTCCCGCTCCGACAGTGGAGAGGACTGGCCTTCCACACTTCCAACATCGCCTGAGTTGTCGCCTCCAAGAACACCAGAATCATGTAGCCCACGCTTAACTGCCAAACTACAAACGGTTCAAAATGGCTATGATGCTCCGTCAGATTCTCCTTCTTCATACTACGACGACACTTCACTCCCTACCATCCCGAACACCGAGTCTATACGGCCATTGTCCACCGATTCTCAGACACCCGACCATTGGATTGCACGAGATAGCCGGATGATTCGCCTGACGGGAAAACACCCGTGCAACGTCGAGGCTCCCTTGTCCGCATTGTTCGACGCCGGATTTCTTACTCCCCAGAATCTATTCTATGTCCGAAGCCATGGAGATACACCACGAGTCAGCATGAAACAAGGGCAGGAATGGAAGCTCCGAATTCACGGACTTGTTGAGAACGAGTTAGAATTCTCGATTCAGGAGCTCAAGGAAAGATTCCAGGTTGTCACACTGCCAGTCACTCTCGTCTGTGCTGGCAATCGTCGGAAGGAGCAGAACATGGTAGTAAAAGGGCTTGGCTTCAATTGGGGTGCTGCAGGCGTCTCCACCGGCCTTTTTACTGGTGTCTACCTGGCCGATATACTCGAGTATTGCAAGCCAAAGAACGCTCTTCTCTCTGCATACCCCTCTTACGACAAACCTGTTCCAGGTCGTGCCCGTCACGTTATCTTTGAAGGCGCTGACGAGCTTCCCAAAGGGAAATACGGTACATCTCAGAGGCTCAGTTGGGCATTGGACCGTAGCAAGGGCATGCTCATATCTTGGGGCCTTAATGGCGAAAACCTTTCGCCGGATCACGGTTATCCGCTTAGATTGGTTGTCCCAGGCCAGATCGGTGGGCGTATGGTGAAATGGCTCCAACGAATCGAGGTCTCAGACCGTGAGAGTCAACATCACTTGCACTCTTTTGACAACAAGCTTCTCCCCACCATGGTGACGGCAGACCAAGCAAGAAATGAAGACAAATGGTGGTACGATCCCAAATACATTATCAATGAACTCAACGTAAACGCAGCAGTTTGCTCCCCTGCCCACAACGACATACTTCAAATGGCATCTGATACCTCTATGGCACAGACAGTACCCATAGAGGGATATGCTTACACGGGTGGCGGACGACGTATAACCCGCGTCGAGGTCACACTCGACCATGGGGAGACTTGGAAGCTTTGCGATGTTAGATACCCGGAGGACCTCTATCGGATTTATCCGATTAAGAACCATCCTTACTTTGGCAAACTTGACCTGACTATGACCGATATGAGCTTTTCCTGGTGCTTTTGGAGGGTTGATATTGACGTCAGGTCACTAGCAGATCGGGATAACGGGTTCATTGCTGTACGTGCAATGGATGAAGCTCTGAGCGTTATGCCGCAAGATATGTATTGGAATGCCACCTCTATGATGAATTCTTGGTGGTTTCGCGTTGCCGTACACAGAGAAAATAGTGGCCGGTCCCTCCGATTCGAACATCCTACCGTGCCTGGCAATGCTAATGGTGGCTGGATGCAGCGTATGAACGAAGCTGGAGTGGACCCGAGGCTCCCTCACCTCGGAAATAACAACCCTTATATAGGCTCACCTTCTAGTTCCGTCACAGGAGACTTGGGTAATCCCCAAGGACCCCGAGCTAGTGAAGATGTCAATAGCGTAATGATAAATCCAGACAAGGCATCAACAATCGTTACGGCTTCTCATTTCGCGGAGCACGCAGAAGGAGAGGGTCCGTCCCCCTGGTTTGTTGTTCAAGGTCATGTATACGATGGCACAGGCTTTCTTCTAGCTCATCCAGGGGGAGAACAGTCCATTCGCCTGGCAGCTGGTGAGGATGCCACGGAAGATTTTATGGCCATTCACTCTATGGATGCAAAGAAAATGTTAAGGGACTACCACATTGGTAAGCTGCAACAAATTGCAGCACCGTCGAAATCCCTATTAAAACAAATTGAGACTCGAGATGACCCATCTAAACCGTTTCTGGAACCAAAGATTTGGAAGAAAGTTCGCCTAGTACACAGGAACGAGATCTCCCATGACTCACGAATCTTTCGTTTCGCCCTGCCGCATGAAGACCAATTACTCGGCTTGCCAGTGGGACAGCACGTTTACCTGAGAGTAAAGAAAGTCGATAATACAAGCGGCAAAGTCGAGATTGTACAGCGGGCATATACTCCTTATAGCTGTAGTACCCAGCGCGGCTTCATCGATCTTCTCATCAAAGTGTATTTCCCATCAAGCAAGTCATCGCAAAAGGTCACTCCTTTTGCTGGGGGTCAAATGACAATGTTACTCGAGAATATGGGAATTTGCACAAAGACTGATGAGCTGACGGTGGAACTGAAAGGGCCCATTGGCCATTTTACATATATTGGTGACGGTCAGGTGCAATGGAAGCCTAAAAATCGTATTCGTATGGTCGAAAAGCTTGCCATGATTGCTGGTGGCAGTGGTATTACTCCAATCTGGTCCACACTGAAGGCCATTGCAGACGAGTACTCGGCTTACCCATCGTCCGGACAACACAACCCAGTGGAAATATGGCTTATCTATGGTAATCGAGAGGAAGAAGATATACTCATTCGCGAAGAACTTGACCATCTTTCACATCGTATGGATGGAAACCTGCATATATGGCATGTTTTAAGTTCCAATAATCTTAATACAGACTGGAAGATGGGGCAAGGACATATTGGCCTGGAATGCCTCCAACAGCACCTTCCACCAGCACCTTCCAGTCCAACAGGTACAGATCTCGAGGATACGCTGGCGTTGGTTTGTGGACCCTCGGCTATGGAAGCAAATGTTTCTGCTGATTTACAAAAGCTTGGATGGAATATTGAAAAAGATGTGGTATTCTTTTAATATATAGTACTTTATGTAATGTTGAAATCTCTATATCAGATTTTGGACCCCTTATAGCACTGTATCACTAGTATTACCATGTCTTTAAATGGCTTACCTTTTCAGTGGTATCTTTAATAATGGGGGCATATGTGACGTTCCGTTCCCTATGGGTTAGTATAGGGTAGGTTCCCAAGGTAATAAGCAAAAGGTTTATATTAGTAAATAAGATAAGTTATAATATTAAGCAATATTTAATTATATAGTTAATAAAGTAATAATAGATGTTTTAATCTTAATGCTATATAAACAACTGTTTATTTAAACTATATAATAAGTATGCTATTTTAAGTTTTATATATTTAGTTACTTTTTAAGGTTAATAATAATTAATAATTAACTTAAGCTTCTCTTTTATACCTACAAGTACCTTACCTTTTAAGTACTTAATTATTAAAAATACTTTAACTATTTAATTATTTATTAAATAAAAAGAATTTAAAAATTATCCTTTAAGATATTTTAAAAAGCTATAATAAAAGCTATAAGCTTTTT